>MU227924.1:2488742-2505621 GCA_018584345.1 Thuja plicata | reverse complement strand
TTTTGCTGGCCTCTCTTGGCTTTCCCCACTTGCAGGAGCCTTACCCTTATTCTTGTTCGACATCTCCATTCTCCAACGACTTCCACTACAAAAAAAATGTTTAATAAATCCAGAATCATATTTATATATTATAGTCTATTGTCCCTAAAATCATGTCTGAGGTCTCAACTCAAAATTACAGAGTCGCAGAATACTTACCTTTGCCTCTAGTTAAATTGCACCAATGCAGTATGCAGTTGCTCTCGCCACTCAACCGTCTGTAACTATGCTATCCATCGAATGTTTTTATACTATCCTTATTTGGTGAATTTGGCGGGAGGTATTAGGTCAAGATATACAAATTTGGCGAAGCCCGCGTAATTTGAACACGTCTTTTGTTATTTGCGAGGCGATTACGGGTCACCCAAGACGAAGTATGAATAATAAAGTTGGCAAATTGGGTTCGGTTTGAGACATGTGTCCATAAAATGCCGGGTGAATTTGGGGCCGCCTATAAATATATTTATAAAACTAGTGGCGAATATAGGCCGTCCATTTAGGGCCGCCTAGAAATTATAGGCAAATTTTTAAATTTTATGGGGACCAAAAATTAGATTCCATTGGCGATAATGTGTAAGAAAACTATAAAATTAAATCTCACACGGGGCGATGGGCTCGGGCATTGGACCGAATATTAATAATGGCCAGGCGATAGGGTGAAATGAATATATGTAAAACAATCGCCAATTTCCCGCTCGCTGACATGCGACATTCGCCAATTGGTGAATAATCGCCACTAAAGTTATCGCTGATCTTCACTTTAATACCTTTTAAGGTTCTTATCACATGTACCTCTCTATTATCCATAGAAAAACATCTTCCAAAAGATGTTTCAACTTTTAAGCTCAATTCCTTCATAACGCCATAAGGCATTACATTTTCTAATACACCAGAGTCTATCATATAGTTTCTTATTAATTGGTTATTTACCAGCAAGGTTACATTAAAAGGATCAACATGTGAGGGCTATTAAGTAATAATATTTCCTACATAAATTCTAGGAGCCTCCTGCTCCTCCTCATCTCCCTTTTTCTTGACTATCTTTGTGGTAGGAACAATATCATCATTTATATCTTTGAGCAAAGAGAAAGCAACCTCTCTATGCTCCTTCATTTTCAACATCTCAACCAAAGGTACTGACACATTCATTTGAGATAATGTATGTTTCATGTCAAAATAAGAAAAACTCAAGACATCCCCACTAGAAGACTTACCTTTTTTCTCCTTGGATTTCTCCATTCCTTGATCAATAATGGGGGTATCCCTACTTTTCTCTTGAATATTATCCTTGTTTCAAATTGGGGGTTCAGTAGATCCTTACTTTATAAACAATTAACTAGGCTTTCCCTAATCCCTATCCACTTTTATATTTCTTAAATTATAAGTGCTCTTAGCTTGAGAAATTGCAACAATAATGAGAGATCTTACTTCTTCATCACTAGGTCTCCTTAACGGAACATGTTCATCTTTTGCATTAGCAACATTTATAGTATGATGCATAACATCATATGGCTCATTACCTTCCTCTTCATCATATGTCATGAACATATTGACTTTAGGTCTCTCCTCCTCTTTATCACTTTGTTCATCCTCATTCTCAGTAGACCCTGCCAAAGCTTTTGCAACCACACATTCAAGAGGAGAATGTGGCATATTCCAGGGTACCCACCATGAAGCATTCTCTACATTGTGTTAATTATTTCTCTTCAAAGGATTAGGAGTAACTTTATTTTTTATACCACTTGGTCCCTCTGAAAGAGGTTTACCATCCTTCCAATTTGTTTTATAGGGCATGTCTTGCAATCTGTAAGGCTTCTCGAACCTCTGATTTTGTTGTCTATTATTTTGAAAGCCTCTCTCATTCTTGTCCACCTTAGCAAGAAGGTCCTTGTTTGCAGTGACAAGTTTGTCAACTTTATTGGTTTTGCTTTCTTCCTTGGGAAACCTATTATATTGACCCTTAGGGTCTTTCCATAACCTACCATCTTCTCTCTTCCTAAGTTTTCCTGATGCCATTCTATTACTTTCTATATCAACTTCCATCTTGAAAGCATCCCTTAAAGTATTATGATTCTTATCCCTCACAAGGTAAGAAATCTTACTATCCAGTGCATTGCAATATGTGGTAAGAGATACATTTTCATCTAACCTCAGCACTTGGAATAATCTATGCATGGCCTTCTGGAATCTGCTATTGAATCTAGATAGAGTTTCATTTTGAAACTTCTTGATATTATTGAACTCATTCAACATATAAGTGGAATTTACCTGATCACCATATTGTTATTTAAAAAATTTTGTAAATTAATCCCATGAAGTAATGCTTTCATTAGCAAGGCCACAGTACCAATCTTTGGGATCTTCTATTAAATATTGTATAAATAGATTCATAACAATATCCTCATGCTCAATTTCATAGCCATTCATTTTTTCAGAGAAAGACTTTAGGTGATCTTCACTAATTATTACATTATTTCCACTAAATTTAGGGATTTTATCCCTTATTTCATTTGGAATGACATTTGGCTGGCCAGGAGTACCATCAAAATATAATTTTATATATGTCTCCAAATGCATGGGTCTTCTCTAAAAACCACCTCCAAGATTTTGGCCACTTGTACCAAGACCCTAGCTTTGATTTGCAGTACCCTGAAATGAACTAGATCCCATGGTATTAGTATTAAATTTTATTTTTTGCACCTTTGGACCTAATCCACTACTACCTTGAGTATTAGTAGTAGTATTAACTTCTTTTAGATTCGTAGTAGACTGAATGAAGGCAATCTTGTTCTTAATTTGTGCAGTAGAAGAATCTAATTTAGCCTTTTCCAACTATTAAGCAATATCATCTTTCACTTTTCTATCTCTTTCTATCTCTCTATCAAGTAAAGACATACCCTGGGATGCCTTCATAGTATCTTTGATTTCATTAATTTGTATACCAATAACCTTCTATTTACCTTTGTCTAATGTAAGGTTACTTGTACCAACCAGAGGAGGTTCTTGTAAAGAAGCATGAGGCCTTGAAGGCCTTTCATTTTCTCAATCAACAATTTGTCTAATCACAGGCTCTTGTTCCAATTGACTTTTCTTTATAAATATCTCCTTCTTCATACACTCCTTCTTGGCATCCATATCACCAAAAATCTCCTTATTTAAACCCTTATAATTCTAATCAAAACCTTGATTCATCAACTTGAGTTGATCCAACCTTCTTTGAAAGTCCTCATTCTCAACCACAGCTGCCATGACCTCTTCCTCCTCCTTTTCCAATCTTTGCCTTAATATCATTTATTCTTGTATTTGTCTTCTCAAGGAATCATTATTTCCAAAAATTATATCAGGATTAGGTAAAGTAATATCAAAATTTAAAGAATCCTCTAGATTTATAAGATCTATTTCCCTTTGGTTTATTTCTTGTTCATAAGGATCATCCTGTAGAAAAGGGTTATTCCTTTTACCTTGGCAAGAAGTTTCTAAATTTGAAAAATTTCTAGGTCTGAACTCTCTATTATTCTTCTTTTCATTTTCTCTTCTATACTGAACCTGAGTTACAACCTTTTGTTGAGATATGTCTTCTTGAACAAGAGTATCAAACATGTTGTAAAAGAAACCCAAACCATTTGATTCTATTCTTACAAAAGAAGGATCACTTCCCTTTGGGACAACACCCAAAGGTAGACCTACACTTTAAACCTTAGGCTTCCAATAACTTCCACTAGTGGACTTAGTTCTTTTAGACCAATTTATTTTAGCAGGATTTGGGAGCACACCCTCTAACTCAAATTCTAGATGTTCTTTCATATATGCTCTAGTGTTTCTCATATTGCTTATATTTTAAACAATCAAGATTTAAAATATAACTGTAATTTCAATTTGAAACACTAGTCAACCAAATTCAGAGTCGCCGCCCAAAGAAACTTGGGATTTAAAATATGAAACTTCACCTCTAAATTTTGCAAATATTTAAGGAAACTTATGAAAAGAACTTATCTCTTAGTCCCCCAGCAGATGGGTTAATTTTCACTTTGATTTGATAAGCCTTAAAAATCCCTTTGTGCTAAGTCTCCCTAGTAGAGTCTCCATTTCTGTTATTTCCCCAGTAGAGTCATCATTTATGTTAGTTCCCCAGCAGAGTCACCATTTCTATTAGTTCTTTTTCTTGTTGATCTTTGTATACTTGCGGCTCAGGTGTATTCCTCTATAAACCCATGCACTACCCTTTAGTTTTCCATTCGTGCATAAGCCAATTTCTGCTTTGTATATTTCTTCGATCTTGCAATGGATGAAGGTACAAATATCTTTGATTATAATAACCCTCATAGGAATAGATGAGAGAGTTCCCATATTGTCTGGTTTGGCTGCCTTTGCAGATGAAAGTTTGTACTTAGGGTTGACATGATCAACCGTCTCAACAACAACTGGGTTCTTAACCTTAGGTTTCATTACTTTCAAATTTAACAGTACTCGAATAAAATGGGGTTTCATTCTTTATAACTCAGTTGCTCTTCACAACTAGGTCAACACCAGAAATCAAATTAAATATTCTCAAATGACCTTAGATTAGTTTCAGAATTACCTCGACAATTGCTTGAATGCTTGTAGATGATTCAACTCTGCAATGCACACAAATTCTATATGGAAATAGCAGGTTAGAATGATAGACAAAGTGGTCTATTTATACCTTTTTTCTTGATTATGGTTTCCAATAGCTAGAATGATGGTAATAAATATTGATACCGACTTATTTTATACCGATTACCATACTCTACTTTATTTTACTGAAATGATGTAAAATAACATTTCCTTATACCGATTAAACATGAAACACATACTCCACAATATCTATCCAAATGCATCTTAATATGCTTATATGGATCTCTACACTAATGCTAGGAACTATTTTAAGATTTGAAATTTAGCTTTGTAGTTCCTACACATACCATTCATCGATTAGGTGGAGTTAGGTAGACCTGACCTGGAGGATGAGGTACCTTTGACTATACCAAATGATGTTCTACCATCTAGAGACTTCTTTCTCCATGTTTTGTTCATCTATTTTCTTACATCATCAACATTTACGTTCTCATTTTTAGTTGACTCCTCCTCAGTTGGGGATTTACCTCGGTACCTGTAGTCTTTGGCTAGGTGACCGACTTTGTGACAATGAAAGCATTCCATGCCAAGACTTCTCCATGCTCTTCTATTATTTCTATCATGCATCAACATGTGATTTTTTGCAATATGTCCATATCTCCCACATGTTGTATAGGTAATCCTTGTGTTGTAGTCTAATGGTATAGATGTGCCTTGTCAATTGCTTGGTGTGTTCTGTCGGTTGGAGACCCATTTATCATTCCATCTTTGTAACCTACATTCTTGAGATTTATGACCATATTTCTTGCAAGTATTGCAGTAGACATCAAATTTCGGCTTCCATGAGTTGTAAGCAATCCTAGATCTGCATTCAAATGTTTGATGTCCATATTTATTGTAGTTATAACAATATCCATCAAACTTTAGAGTACTCGGTGATTTACCTCTTTTGCTTCTGTAAACATAGATTGTATGTCTAGGTTTCCCATAGTAGTAGTAGTTTGGCTTCTTTGACTTTGGTGCGGTAGTAGTATCTCGATTGTCAAGTTGCTTAGAGGACTCTCCTTTCTTGGTAGTGTTGTTTTCAGTGAATCCAAGTCCTATCTTATATCTCGGTTGTTTCTGACTTCTGATTTGTTTATCCAATGTCCTTAATATTTATTCATTTCATTTTAGTACTTCATTGGATTCCTTTTTTTCTTTTAGTTCACTAGTCAATCTTTCAACATCACATTTAGTGCTTGGTTCTCAAATTCCCTTCTGGTTATCTCTTGATTTGTACCCACTAGTTGATCGGTCATAGAATAGTGTGTTTGAGTCAATATCATGATCTCATTATCTTTCTTAGTTAGTCTCATCTTAGCTTGCCTTTTGTCTTCTTCATCCATCCTTTGAGCATCTTCAACTTTTCCTTTTGATTCAAGGATCTCACCCATTCTAATGCCTTGTACTTCCTGATCTTTCTTTATCAGGTTCAACTACTCAATAAGTGCATCATTCTTTTCCATTAGGTCTACAATGGTTGTATCCAATTCATCATTGAGACTTCCTTCAGATGTTGTCTCTAGTACATCAACATGTTCTTGTGAAGACTTCAGTTCATTACATAAATGCTTTCTCACCCTTAATGATTTTTCCAATTTTCTTCTTAGATCATTAATCACCTCCTGTGCACTTTCCAATTCAAACTCAAGACTCTCAATCTTCTTAGCTTGCCTATAACTTTGCATGGTTATGATATTTTACTCTTTGGTGGTTAAACCCTTAACTCAAGATTCTGTTATGCCCTGCATCCCTGTCCCTACATTTTATGTGAAAAATGTTGGCTCCCCCTTTTTCTTTTTGTTTTTGCTTGCAGCTCTTGCCTTGTTTCTCCCTTTGTTTTCTTTCTCTGAGGTTTTCTTCCCCATTGTTGTGTTTTTTTTGGTTGTTTCTTGTCTCTAGGACTCTGGTCCTGAAAGTTGTTCTTTGTTGGGAGCCAGATTCCGGACTCTGGGATTCTTTGTCACGATGTTCTTAAGACGATCATCGCGGGGAATCCCCGGGCCTGGGGTCCAGATTTTTGCTTGCCCAGGGATTCCTGGAAGGAGGTGGACTACCTTTTACCATGGGTATAAATAAAAGTTATCTGTCACTTTCACATTTACCATGATTAAAACACTCAAGCACTCAGAGCAATTTTAGAGCGATTACAGGGCGATTTGCAAAAAATTAACGATAATCAGTGCTAAACACTTCCATCCTTTTTAGGCAATTATGAGTGCTTCATGGTGGTGGGTTGTGATTGTTTGGTAGATGTAGCTATTGCAGAGCCCCTATGGTAACTTCCTCCTTTCCTCCACCTTTCAGCATTCTCAGGTTGGTGTCTCTGTTCCTGCCCATTTTTTTTTCATTTGTCTGATGTTTCCTTTGTCTTGTTTTTGTTTGTTGTCCTTTGGTTCTATTTGCTTTCTTTTCTAGTTTTGCCACCCGTTGGTGGGTTGTCTTTGCCAGAGGGTTGTCCGCCTTCTATACAGAAGTGGTGGGTTTGTAGATTATGTATAAAGTTGTATATACTCTGGGCCTTGCCTGGTTTCTTGCAGATGTCATTCTGTGGTGTATATATGTGTACATTTGTGTATATTTGTTATATATCCCTCTGTTTTCATGTATATATCCCTCAGCTCTTCATATATATTTCATGTATATCCTTCCAGCTAGCTTAGATAAGTGGTCGAGTTGCCTGTGTTGCTGGTTTTCTGCCTGTAAGTTCATTTCAGGGCAGAAAACCACCTGTTTGAAACTCGGCTCTCAGCCAATTTCAAATAGGCAATTTTTTCTCTCCTCTGTAAAACCAGCCAGACCCTCATTTATGTCCCATGCATACAATCAATTCCAGCCAAGTGGCCTTCACTTTTCATGCGTTCAGACAGTTGACTCCGTCGTCATTGCCATCACTCCTATTTAATACCTATGCACATGGCGCCCACGTGGGGTTGATGGTTTGCCTTTTTACACATCCTCACCAATGGTTACTTCTCTGGGTTTCGGATCTCCTACCATCACCCATCCCATGTCTTTACTGAGTGTGATAAGATCCCTAGACCTGGATATTCAATCAAATTCTTAAGTTTATGTAATGCGTGTACTTTTCAGATTTTTTGTGAGTGAAACTAACTTTTCAGGAAAGGCGGGCCTCACGATGGTAAGATCTCCAGACCCAGAGTATTTATTTTTTAATACATTTTGACAATCGCTTTGCCTTGTAGGTTTTTGGAGTACGCTTCCCAAACATGTCTGAAGCATCTGCGTCCTCTCCACCTGAAAGTCCAGAGCTACCTTCCGCGATGGCTACCAGGGCGGCGGTAAAATCCAAAATGGAAAAGGCCCTGGAGAAAATTCCCCTAACCATGAAGTTTGTGCAAGACAGTGTTATTATGGGCTCAAAGATCAAGTCCAAAGTTAAGCTTATTACCGACACCAGCGTCGGGACATGGCCAGAAATGCAGGCCTTAGTGAAAATCATATACATCCAGCGACAGGCTAGAGATCAGCTGGCAATCAATGTCAGGGATTCCAGGATCCTTAAGGTGTCTTGTTTCCCATGCTCTGTATAATCTTTAGAGCTTATCCTGACAATGGCCACCAATTACAACTCTTCTATTCAGGCTGTTATGCTCATGGCCGCCGAACCAACCGGATACCCTACTCCTCTGGTATCCCTCGACCCTGACACATTCCAGGCAGGTATGGGGATTCCTCAATTTGCCAAGGCTTCTATGGTTACAAGGTCAGATGCCTTGGCCCAATTCACACAGTTGGAGGATGCCGCCTAGGTATACATGAACACCCATTGGCTCAAGGTTCCAAAGAGAGACCCCAAGAGGATGAAGATAGAAATTCTCAGGTCTGAGTTCAAAGAGAGCATTCAGATGGGAATGATAGCGTTGGCCCTGGTCTTTGGGAAGCCCTCTACCTAAGATTTTTCTAAATAGATGTATTACTTCCTCCTCGGCATCTCTACCAAAGGAGGATACTTCAACTAGGCAGCCATAATTTCTAACCATGTCGACTCCTAGTTCCTTCAACTGGCTAGGAAGAAGAAATTTTACATAACTTCCTATGTTTTCTGGGCCCTGGCACAGCAGAGGCCCCATGCCCATGGGCTACTTACAGATGGCATGCTCAAGATTGGCCCAGGAAAAAAGGCGCCATGGGACCACTTCCCACAGGTTCAATGGGAGGCCAGCTTCCCCAATTTTTGCCCGGTAAATGATGCGTTCGTTTACTATCACCTACTCACACCCACCCGGGATGTAGGATACCGCCTATCCTCAGAGGTGATAAATTTGGTCCAAATTTATGGACACTACTACATCTAGTTCCAACAACACACTTATATTAGGGTCACTGGCTTCTCCGGGAAACCCTACTTGTTGCCCAAACACTATGGGGATAAGATCATGCTCTTGAAATACTGCAGGTAGATAATAGAGGTGCATGCACTCTTTGCCTAGAAAAAGATACCCAATATTCTGTTCCCAATCATCTATGGGAACTACTCATGTAGCTTGGCTGCTGTAAAGGAGGCAGATAACGAACTAAAAAGGTACAAATTGGAAGAATTTTACTTGGCGCAAAAAAATTTTGATCCGCATGGCAAGATTGTAGCGGTACTTCCCCGGGCTTCAGAGCCCCATCAATACCACATGGAGGATTTCTAGGAAGATTTCCAGGATGACGTGGAGGTGTAGAGCCAGTACTATGTTAGGATGATGGTAGGCATGATACAAAGGTTGAAGCTTCAGAGGTTCCTGGAGGACTTCTCAGATGCTGCCCCCACTATCGATCCCCAGTACAAGGAAAAGGGGATCGATACAATGACCCTTCCATTGGTAAATTGGGATGCCTAGGAAGGGCCTACAATTGAGGATTTCACTCAAGAGGTGGTTGAGCGAAGTCATGCCTAATTCAAGAAGGTGTGCCCCAGAAGTACCCGCCGAGCAGCCCAGTCAGCACCAAAATTGACTCCGGGGGCCAGGACTTCTTTGCAGAGAGTTGATAAAGAAAAAGAAATAGACACGAGCCCTCCTACATAAGAGGTCCCCATAAAAGAAAAGATAAAATAGTCAGTGGCAGCCTCCCAACAAATGAGGGAGCGATTAATCACACGGCTATCCACTCTAGTGCTAATGGCCGGGCCAATTCATCCCTCTTCCTCCTCGTTGCTGGCAGCCTTAATGGTGAAGGCAATAGGGGTGGATCCCACAGAAGCAACAGCAATAAGGGATGTGAGGCCACCTTTGGTTACCTGAAGAAAGAAGAGGCTAAACTAAAAGCCTAAGGTAGAGCTAGGGGTGGGTACGTCCTAGCCCAAACAAGTAGAGATCCTCTCATCCAGTTTCCCGGAGCCGGAGAAGGAAACAGAGCCTGCCAAAGTCCCGGCCAGTCCCCCTTCATAGGAGTAATTTGATGATGTCTTTGCAATTGACGAGTTTGGAAACCTGCAGGGGGACAACAGACAAATGGAGATAGAAGTCCCGACTATAGGACAACAAGCTACGGAACAAGAGCCTGCGCAGGAGTAGGAAAAATAGATAGAGGAAAAGGAACCAGAGCTGGAGATTGCCTCCGAGGCTCCAAAAATGCAGAGTTTGGGGGTGGACCAACAAAGGCAGGATGAACAAACAACATCTGCTGGGGGAACCGGACCTTCAGAAATAACCATAACCCCAGCCACCAGGTTCCAAGTGCCACTCCCGAGTGCAAACTTTGGGCAAGTAATTATTGCAGCCCAAACTTTAAATCTTGGCCCAGTACCTCCCCTACTGCCAAAGGATGTGCCAACAGAAGAAGAAGCCCCGGCGGTAGAGGTTGAAGAACAAGAAGAGTAACATGAATAGGAAATCCCCGAGGAAGCTGACAAAAGTCCAGACGAAGCAATAGACACAGAGGACAAGGTTAAGGAGATGGATGTTGCTGAGGAAGATATTTCCAATGAAGAAGAAGACACACAGAAAGGGATGGATGAGGTCCACACCACTAAGGAGCAGCAACCACAGAACACTAGGGAAGAACAAAGAGAACAGACTCTGGCAGATAGGCCACCCCTACTGCCTCAGTGGTTAGTAGAGAGAAGAAAAAGAAAAGCTCCATCCACTCCCAGAACTCCCCTCTCCCTGGCCGAAATGATGGCTCAGGTCCAGGCCCCACCGAAGGTCAAGAAATCCTGGATGGTTCATACTTTTTGAACCGCGCTGGGCGGAAAAATAGTTTCCATTGTGGCGACACCTCCCCCAGGTGCTGACGAAGCAACCACAGAACCTGGAGATTACAACATTGCAGAGGTATCATTGGAAAAAAGGGGAAAATAGGGTGAGGTGGATTTTCTAAAGGAGGCAGCTAGGGTAGTAGAGGCCCGTTATGAAAAGGAAGCCCAAAGTCTCAAAGAAGAAAAGGTGAAAAACACAAACCTTATGGGGTTGCTTATCAAGCTAGCTTGACCTATCAACGCCGCTCCTCTAGAGGCTTCCACATCTAAAGATTTACTGTAGAGTGACATAGACTCCTTGCGAATTATGAAGAAGAAGGCCCAAGCAGTCGATGAATGGGTCTCCCTACAAATAGGAAACACCTGACATTTCCTGGTATCCACCCTCCCAAACTTATACATGGCCTGGCATGTTATACACCAGACAAAGACTCTTATTGACCTATGGGAGGGTGATATCAATAATTATCAAGCATGGAAGGTAGAGCTTGAAGAACTCCTTGGCCTGGGAGAGGAAATGATTTCTGAATCTGGAATTCTGGGAGATGAATCATTTGATTTTTGTGAGGACCCAACACTCTAGACTTGACCTCACATTGGAGGTAACCAAGCAACTGGTAGGGACTCTGCATGAGAAATTTAATGCAGTAAAATATTCTTTCAATTTATACAAGTCTTTTGTAGCAAATAATTCCAGGGCTGACCCCCTCAGTACGGATACATGCACGCTAGAGGATTCAGTTTTGGGGAGTTTTGATGAAATAATGAAGTCCCAATATCAATCCCTGGAGGAGATGGATGGTGTCCAAATGAAAAAATTAACTCGCATGGTGCTTAGTGGTCACGATGCAGCAAAAATGGCTGATGAATTTAAGGAGAATGTTCCAGACCTAGGGGAACAAATTGAAGTGGCTAAGTACCGAAGGGCCAGCCTAAGGGATATTGACGAAGATGGCATCTCCTACCTCCTCTAGGATTTCAACGATAATAAACAACCTTGAGCTTTCTTTGGGGGCTGGAGAAAACTCAAACATTTAGTATTCTTTATTCTTTTGGGAATGTAAGTTCCCAGATCCTGGAGTCTCGGATCTCAAATTTTGTATTCTTTCAAGTGATCCGTGTCCCGGTCCCCGAGGCCGATCGGTCACTTTTAGGAGTGGTTAATAAAGGTTTGTCAGAAGGTAGTTGGCTACATCAAGGGGGCGTCGACTCAACAGTTGGTTTTCTGACAGGGTGGTCTTCTCAAGGCGCTACTTAGAGGTACACTTAGTGCATTGGAGACAGGGCACTGCATTTCCCATTTATGAGGCATGTAGCCTCAATCCCCGGGGGACCTACTTTCTTCCTTCCCCTTCCCAGCTCTCTTCTCAAGGCCGATTCTTCTAGTGTATATTCTTGTCTCATTCTTCTGGAACGTCAGGCCTATTCCATCTCAAGGTCTTTTGTAGGGTGGTGCAGGTAGTGCCAGCCCCCAGATATTGTATTTTATTAAAACATTATGTAAAATAGGGTTAGGGTTAGAAGAGAATTGTATAAATAGCCAGACTGGCCCATTTCCAGGGGTTGGAAAAATTGATGATTTTGCTGTCCACAATAATAGAAAGATAATTCCTCATTTTAGTTGCAGAGCTCAATGCTCCATTATTCTATTTTTCTTTAGTTAGATGCTCCCTTGGAGTCATCATTGTATCACGCACCAGTGCTTGCTGGAAGAGACATTAATGAAGAAGGGAGAATTCTTTGCAATGATGTTGTTGGCATTCCTGCTTCTAAGTTAATGGTATTTCATGTTTCATGTTCTTTGTCTTTTACTCTGATATGTCAAATAGATTATGACCCTTTTTCCTCGCTATTGATAAAGTACTAGCTAATGGTTGTGTGTTTCTTTGGTATTTAGTGTAGTATATCAGAGTATTATTGATGTCTTGAACATTTTAACATGACTATAGTTAGATGAAGTGTTTCTAACCCTGCAGGATCTTTTTCATTTTATTTGTGAAGTGTAGAATGCTAGGGGAAACCTTACCTCATTGAATCTCTGGAGAGAACGAGTTGAAGAAACCAGCTATCCCCCTCGAAAATAGTCGCTTCTCCTGACCGAGCCCCACACCATCGTGACCCGACACCTAGGTGCTTGAAGGCCTAGGGAATCTAACTTCCCTGGATAACCTTTGCAGGTGGAGTTGGCCGGTACCTTCGGTACCTGGTGACAACTTATGACTGTTGGCAGACCCGGTCAGCAAAACCCCGTCAACAGATTCCAAGCTCTGATACCAATTGTTGGGTTAACAATGGAAAGATAGGCACTGAGAGGGGAGGGGTGAATTAGTACTACAAAAACTTTTAACATCCACTTTGAACATTTACTGAACTGAATCCATTGAAAATAAACATTATAAAGCATATAACTCAAAACATAAAAATACAACTCATGACACCATGAGTTTTGGTCATGCAGAAATCCTTGGTTAGAGGAAAAAACTGCGGGAGGGATGACACCCACAATCCTTCACTACTACAATAAAAAGGTTTCTTGGTTAGAGCTACAATATTTAGCTACTTCTGATAGCTTACCCTATTAAGAGTACAAAAGATTTATGCAGCCTACCTTGCTAAAGGATTTTACAATCTCTAATCTAAGAGATGTATCCTATTAAAGGATTTACAAAATAAGACCTATTAGGGCCTACCCAATAATGCGAATTACACTCCTCCCAATATAATAACACTCAATACAAAATGTCTTTGAAAATGCATCAACAAATGCTATTCAGACTCTCTATGCTCAATGATTTCATTACCTCATATTACACTTGGTAACATCAAACTCATTCATATTCATTGTTCTGCTATAACTGCTCTATACTCAGTATTGCTCTTTCTCTATCTCTATCTCTATCTCACACTCTGTATCTTACTCTCTCACACACATGCTCATTTTTTTCTTCACACTCTATACTTTTATATGATGTTTAGGCAGTGGAATAATTCTAGGTCTTTTACCTTCAACGGTGTAGGTTAAGTGGTGCAAGGTTGGTTTCATTCCCTATACATTTATTCCTCTTACTTTTCATTGGTGGATCTTCCTCGTGATCATGTGCAATCAAGTGTTTGCAATCCCAATGTTCTAACTAAAGCTTACCTTGGATTCTGTGAAACGTTCTCTTCTCGGTGTCCAAATTCAATGTATCTGCATTGAATAGTTATGTCATCTTTGTTCAATGCCCGGTAACATTTGATCTTGCTTGGCGACATAGTTCTCTTGACTTGATAATTAAGTCTGCTCAGTACCTAACACTACTCGGTAACCAACTTACTCGGTAACTAACACTTCTCAATGTTTGTCTCTACTCGATGCTTAACTTGCTTTGCTTTACTGATTGTCTCTTTTCTTTTTATTGACTGACTTTATCAACTCCTTCTTTCACCGATTGACTCTTATGATCAATATGACTTTGAAAAAACCGATGACAATAAAATATCTCTTAGGAGTATCATGTGTGTGTACTCATTAAACTATCCAAGACCGTTTAGGACCACTTATGACACCTATAACCCCTTAAGACTTCTTAGGACCCATTAGTGTATGCTATGACCCCTTAGGACAACTTAAGACACCTAGGACCACTTCATCCCTTAATACTCCTATGGACCATTAATGTATCCTAGGATACATTAATACATGTATGATGAGACCTTAGGATTCGTTATGACATCTAGGACTCCTTAAGACATCATATGACCCATTAATGTATAGTAGGCCCCTTTAGGACCACTTATGACACCTAGGACCTCTTAAAACATTCTAGGACCCATTAATGCATATCCTAAGATCCCTTGGGGCCACTTAAGACTCTCTCTCTCTCTCCCATGCCATAATTATCCTCTTTTTCTCTCTATCTCATCTTTCTCCCCCTCTCACCATCTCTTCCCCCTAATTACTCTCTCTCTCTCTCCCCTCTCACTTCTCACGCTCTCCACCTATTCCCCCTTAATCACCCTCTTTCTCTCTCAACCTCTTTTGTCTATCTACCTCATCTCCCTTCCCTCTCCATGTCTCCCTTCTACAAATAACCTTTTTATAAAACTAAAACCCTTAGGGGTTTTATAAGACTAAAACGTATATGAGTTTTTGACAATATGAATGTTGGGTGCATTTAACACCAATATGAACATTGGACATTTATTTCAATAGAACCCAAACACATTTTGACTAAACATAACCCGTTCACATTGAATTTAGCTAAATTTGCATTGTCAAGGAACGAATAAGCAATTTTGCAACTTGTTGAAGGCCCAACTGTGACTACTCACTATGTCCTTTCGTGATTAAGAAAACCATAGATTTTAGCGCATTCCAAGTTTGTGTTGGAAAGCATTTCCCAAAATTTGTTTAATTGCGGTTTAAAGACATAACAAACTGTGATATAATTTACAATGTAACAGTTTGGCTGATTGGTCTAAGGTGCTATGGTCCGACAGATCACTTTTAAATCCCATAGCTTTCATTATTTGAAAATTATTTAGTTAAATCTATCCATGCCCATTTTGAATATTGTTTTATCAATTCCATTCAATTCGTCATCTCGTAACAAAGTGTGTAAATTATCCTTTTCTAAAATGTCTCATAACCGATATGGATGTCACTATACTTTATCATGAAACGTCATTCTCTGTCATTATCTCCCACCACAAGTAATTCACTCATCTAATCACTAGAAGCTGAGTAAGAAAGCCAATATTATCCAGAAATGTAACAACACATTGAGTTTTGCCTTCGGTAGAAGAATGAATTTTATCATTGTTAGATCAATGAATATAATAATAATCAAACAACAAATTTCTATAGTTTGTTGCCCAGCTGTCTATCAAACGCTAGAAGGAGAGGTCGAACCTCCGACCTTGTGGTTAACAGCCACATGTTCTAACCGATTGAGCTACTCTAGCTATTTCAAAATGTTTATTTTTTTAATTTTTAAAATATCAAATTATAACTAGAGAGGTCCAAAAAGAAGTGAATAGATACTATGAATCTTGTTTCTAATGAAAAATACAGAGAATTTGAAAAGGCCATGACAAGATAAGATCTCAAAACAGTTAGCAGTTGAATATAATTTTGATTCTGCTTTCTTTGCAAATCTCCAAGCTACTATTTGAACGAGAGAATCATCTATAGAGAAAGGAAGATAAAAATTATGCAACCCAGGTACTAACTGTCTATGCTGGAAACCTACCTATTGGGAGCATGCTCAGACATGCAAACATTAGAAAATATAAATCATTTAAGCTACATTAACATGTCTACAAACATACTCTTAAAAACAAGAAGACTCCACCATGACCTCCGATGAGCTGAACAAGGGCACCCAAGACCTTGTTGATTTTCTCTTAGAGAGGTGTGTGGGTGTGCTCTCCCAACACAATATCTAAAATCCCACTATTTGATTGATTGAATGCAAACTAAAATGCAATCTAATGATAGATAAAGAACTCAAGAACAAGTATGAGGAAACTTGTCTCAAGTCTCTACCAAATGATTGAAATAAAAATGCAAGTTATACTAAGATGTTATGCAAGATTACATGAAAACTAAAAACTAGATTCATTCTCCATTATCCTAGCATGTAATATCTAGATTCAACAATGAAATAGCATGAAAATGAACTAAGAATTCTAAATCTATTTTAGCATGATAACAACGCTTAAAAGGGAGATGATTTGCTCTTGAGAAAGGCCTCTATTTATAGAGTTTTTTGGAGGAGAGAGAGAGCTTGGGTGAGGTGGAGCTCATGTGACATCCACATAAGTGCCACATGAGGGACACATAAGCCATGCAAGAGGCCCACTTTGCTCACACATATGTGAGGAACTTTGGATGTGATAGGTCAAAGTGTACTTAAAGTACACATGTGAAGGATCTTGTAAGAAGGTGTAAGAGGGTGTAAGAGTTTTGGGCCAATGAGACACTTTTAGAAAGTGTAAGAAGGTGTCATC
>MU227924.1:2374529-2400920 GCA_018584345.1 Thuja plicata | reverse complement strand
CGGTGTTTAAGATATTGGATGGGTATTGGAGGGGGTGACAAAAAGGGGGTTTGGGGCAATATTTTTTGAAAATAGGGGTATTCTTTAGTATGTCACGAACACACGTAATATGACCTAAGTTAATTAAGTGAAGCTCCCGTGAGAGAGAAGAATCAAGTCTTCCAATCTATCATACTAGGATTCCTAATTTAAGTAGTTAGTTTCTAAATTTTAAATCCAGGTTTTCAAGATACTTTCCTAGGAGCGAGAGAAAATCATCCTTTATTGACTTGGTGTACTAGCTTTACTTCCATAGATATTGATTTGTCTCACTTCTCTTTTGGATAACAAAATAGACTTCATCGCTCGAGATTTTTATAAAGAATGTAAAGAATGAACAAAAATAATACAAATATTTTTTTACTACCTTCCTATTCGAAGCATTTTTATATTAATTCCAAAATAAATAAAGACTATATTACCGGTAATAATATTTGAGGGAAATCAAAGTAGTAATGGTGAGTTTTTTGTACTTAACATGGGATAAATGAAAATAAAGTAGCTCAATTGCTTACACACTAAAATAACTGACAAGGTAATAGAAAGAAAAATAAATATATTAGTAAGTAGATTTGACTAGATCTGGGGAAAGGGTTTTGTCTTTACAACCCATGTGTGTCCTTTAATGAGTGGGATAACAATTAGGATAATGTTTCCTAAACATATATTTGTATGTCCAACATAAATTAACTATAATTCCTTGTACAAATAAACGATCCCACAACTAGCTAACTCACATATAGAGTCAATGTAACATGTCTAGAAAGGGATTAGTTGTACTCAAGAAAGAACTTATTACAATGTGAGTTTACCTACAATATGTTTTTTCATTTGTTGAAAGTTTTTTTTACTTTAAAAGAGGGGTAAACATTTATTAAACCAGAAGGGAAAAAAATACAAAGAGGGAAAACCAGGAAGCTCTATTGATCCCTATCACGATCAACAAGTTGATCAAAAATATGAGATAAATCAGGAGGCGGTTGCCTCTTATCAAGTGCTCTGAAGCCGATTTAGCCAAAGAGTCGGCAACACAATTCCACTCTCAAAGGATGTGTGTAAAAATTACAGAATCAAGAGACCTGCTTAACTCTAGAGAATCTGATTAATAACCAAAGTCAAGCGTCAAGTAACATTTGTAAGCTCCTATCTAGTTAGCAAGTTCACAATCACCTGAGAATAAGTATTACAGATAATCATGCACTAGCCATGCATACAACATTGCTCAACCACAAACAAGATGACAAGGGCCTCCATTAAATTATTAGTATGAAATCCATTATACATAGAGAAAAGAAATGGGAGTTCACCAGAACTACTATGACCAACTCCACCAATGCCTACAGGTCCTGGATTACCCTGAGAAGAACCATCAATGTTGATTTTTAAACATCTAGGCAGAGGAGGACTCCAATGCCCCTAACGATTAACTCGCTGCAAAGGATGTCTAGGCCTACTACTATATCGTTGACCAACAAACACAGGAACCCCTCCCTAAATAGGAAAATTTAGGTGATTGCAAATAACAACATCCCCGGGGTCCATACCATCATTCAACTCACACTTAGCCAAAATTGTTTCTTAGAGAGTGGATAATTTTCCACCATATGTGCATGACCCCAATCCTAACATCCTAAAAAATCCTCTTATTTCTTTCTAACCGAACATGCCACAAAATAAAGGAAGTTCCAATAGCCCAGGCAACCTAAAGAAAAAAGGTTGTAGAAGGGGAGTACCCCAGACGATCCCAAAACTTAGACAAAGAAGAAACATGTTGTTAGATAATTGAGAGGGCGGTAAATTATAATAGCTCCAGTTATCCTACAATCTCAAATTCTCCCAGATGTATATAACAACAATTTCACACATATAAATAAACTCGGTGAAATATAAACTGTGATCTCAAACTTATCTTCAAACTCGTCAACTCATCTACTGAGTAGCAGTAAAACAATGACTATGATTACCGATCAATGCAGATAAAGTAATGTGTAAATAAAAATAACAATCCAAAACAATCATACACATTAACACGTAGATTTTTAGCATGCAAACCCTGCTAAGGGAAAAACCACCTAGGACTGGTAACCCAAAATATTTCACTCTTCTGAAGTGAGCTCGGTTAAGAGCCAACCCTGTTAAAGGTTACAATGTACATTGTTAAATGTGACCTGGTTAGAGGATTTATCACTAACAGTTCTCCCTTGACCAATCATTCACTATGGGGTCAAAAAGAAAACAATCATCATTAATTGAATGTCATAATAAATAATTTCAAGTCCTACTCGGTTAAGATATTTTTCTGTAATAATGGTTAAACTGATACAGTAATGATTTGATTCAATGTTTGCAAATTTTCAAGTCTATGCTAAGTACATAATACCTCTGATTAATTTGTTCACTTCAGTTCCTCTGATTCTTCATAATCTGTTCTGCTCGGTAAATGCTCTTTCCTCTGTCACTCGGTGTTGTCTGTAGAATTGCTCAGTTCTGTCTTCAACCAGTTTTATCAGTCATGCACAAATTTTGCATGTGTGTGCATCATCATCTTAATGAATCTCTTGTCTCTTATAAAGACATCATAACACATTTAGTTTCTATCCTTTATATTTTGTCGCTTAATCTCCATCGTTGATTTTGCCACTTAAACCTTCCTCGACAGTTGTGTCAAAAACATGTTTCAATCTTCTTTGTTTGATCATCCTTGAATTTTTATAGTCGTTTGATCATCATAACAAACCTTATCAATTACCTCAGAATCATCAATTTGCCAGCTCATCATTTTAGTCAGCCTTTAGTTTCCTTTTATTTCTCAATCAATACCGTGATGTGTCAGTGATCCCTAGCTTAGCTAACATTGGGCTCGGTATACACTATATTTACTCGGTGTTCAATGTTACTCGGTGTATACAAAACTCTTCAGTTACCGACCACATAAACTTTGTTTGTTCCAGATCTTTAACCCATAATAGAAGTTTGTTAGGTCACAATGATAATCAAAACAAGTTGACATCAATGACAATAAATTAACTGATTATTGTCTACCATCACATTTGTAACTCGGTTGATCTTCAACAAAATGAATTCAAACATACAATCAGTTGTAGTTCATCAATCTCTCCCTTTGGTATTGATGAAAACACAATATGAAATATGCAATATGGAAATGCCATGAAATACCAAACTTATGTTCTACAACTATATGAAAAATGTTGTAGCTCTCCCTAGCTTGTATATATAATGTGTTAGATAACTTCATAGCATTAAAAACTCACCATGCAGACTCTCCCTGCATATTTGACTCACTAGCTTGTATATATAATGTTTTTAATCACTTCGTAGCATTAAAAAATCACCATGCAGACTCTCCTTGCAGATTTGACTCATTTCAATCTTCTCTCCCTCAAATAGATAGATATTTCATTTCTCTCCCTTTCTCTTTTCTCCTTTTCTCCCTTGCAGTGGATAAATATTTCATTGAATCTTCTCTCCCTTTGACAGTAATGCCAAAAAGAAGTATAGAACTCTTCATTAGCCAAAACTTATCTCTGGTTTTCAATGCAGTAGTGTAAGTACCTTGCAACGTACTGATATGCCATTGTCAGTGAAGTTCAGCTTTGCATCAACATGATTGATATTTTGATTACATGCAGGTTGACGCAACCTCCTAGTCATCTTAGTGACCGATAGACAAGGGGCAAACCTCTAGTTTATTCCTCAAGTACTCAAATGTATTCTTTGGTAAGGGTTTAGTGAATATGTCAGCTAGTTGTTCTTTTGATTGTACATATTCCAGTGTAACTTTCTTTTCTTGTACTTGTTTCCTCAAGTAGTGATATTTTATAGATATATGCTTTTTTTTTTCATGTAGCACTAGGTTCTTTGAAATATTTATTATACTAGTATTATCACAATAAATTACCACTGGGTCAGTGATCTCTTCATTCATTCCTTTAGAAAAAAAATTTAACCATGCAATGTTTGAACAATTTGCAGCAGCAACAACATATTATGCTTCTGCAGTTGTCTGAGATATACATCCTTGCTTTTTACTTATCCAAGTAACTAATGTTTCTCCCACAAATAATGCTCCACCAGTAGTGTTCTTTCTATCATCAATGTTCTCAACCCAATCAACATCTGTGTAAACTTTCAGTTCAAATTTGTCTTCTCTCTTGTACCACAATCCATAACCTTCAGTGTAACAAGTATCTAAAAATTCTCTTTACAACAGTCATATGTGATTCTTTAGGATTTGCAAAAAATCTTGCTACAATTCCAACTGTGTGTACAATGTCTAGTCTAGTGTGTACAACATACATCAATTTTCCAATCATAGATCCGTACAATATCTGATTTATCTTAGTTATCTTATCTTCCTTTTTTAATTTACATCATGTCACCATAAGTGTTCTGACTGGTTTTGAATCTTCCATTATGAATGTCTTCAATAATTCCTTGATGATTTGGATTGAGTAATGTAGATGCCTTCATCCTGTTGTAAAATTTTCAAACCAAGAAAAAACTTAATCTCTCCAAACATTGACATTTCAAATTCTTTCCTCGTTTCATTAGGGAATGATTTTCATAAGTTATCATTTCCTCCAAATATAATATCATCAACAAAAAAATCACCAATAAGAATATTATCATCATTTCCTCATTTCAAATACAAATTGATGTTATCACTTGTTCTAACAAATCCAATACTGATAATATATGAGTGTAGTCTTTCATACTATGCTCTTAGTGCTTGTTTCAGTCCATACAATGCTTTGTATAACTTACATATCATGATTTTCTGAGTAGGATCAACAAAACCTTCAAGTTGTTCAATGTATACCTCTTCTTCTAATATTCCATTCAAAAATGCAGATTTAACATCCATTTGATATACATTTGAATCCTTTGCATGCAGCATAAGCAAGTAATGTTCTAACTCCTTCAAGTCTAGCAACAGGTGCAAAAGTTTCTCCATAGCCAATACCTTCTTGTTGTGCATACCCTTTGCATACTAGTCTTGCCTTATTTCTGGTTACATCTCCATTCTCATTTGATTTTTTTCTGAATATCCATTTGGTGCCAATGACATTCTTATCACTCGGTCTCGATACTAATTTTCATTTTTTTTTTCTATATCTGCTCAATTTCTTCATTCATTGCATTAATCCATTCTTCATTTTCAAGTGCATCTTTAACAGTTTTAGGTTCAAATTCACAAATCAAACATGTGTTGTCATTCAAATTACTTCATGTCATCATGCCAACTCTTTTATCTCCAATAATATGATTCAGTGGATGATGTCTTCTTACATATTTTGCAAGTATAGGTTCAGTTCTTTGTTCTTCATTGTGTTCTCCAACTTGTATATGATCATATCTCCAGTTGCAACATCTTCCTGATTCTTGATTGGTGCATCCTGATGCTCGGTAACATTACCTTGTTACTCGGTAATGTTTGGTACTTTCTCGGGAAAAGTGTTAGGTTCTTCAATGTAAACAAATTTGTAGTCTTCTAGTTCTCTTTTGCTTTCCTTGTCATTTTACTTAGAAAATTTATCAACTCTTACATTTTCACTTTCAATGATCTTGTTAGAAGACTTGTTCAAACATTTATAAGCTTTGCTCTTAGTAGAATATCCTAGAAATATTCCTTCATCACCTTTTGAGTCAAATTTCCTATTTCTTTCATCTTTCAGAATATAGCATTGACTTCCAAATATTCTAAAGTAACTCGCATTAGGTGTATAACCATACCATACTTCATAAGGTGTCTTTTTTGTATCTTTCTTCAGTTGTACTCATTTCAATGTGTATACAATAATACTAATAATTTCCCTCCAGTATAGTTGTGCAACATTCTTTTCAATCATCAATGTTCTAACACAATCCAGAATTGATCTATTTCTCCTTTCAGCAATCTCATTCTGCCGTGGTGTTCTCGGTGCAGAAACCTGTCTCTTAATTCCATACTCATTAAAAAAGTTAGTGAAATCACCAGAAATAAATTCTCCTCCTCTATCAGATATTAAACATTCCATTTCTTTACCACTTTCTTTTTCCACTTTAGCTTTGTACCATTTAAACATCTTAAATGCTTCATATTTTTCTTTTAAGAACACGGCAATCATCATTCTAGAGTAGTCATCGAAAAATAAAATAAATTATTTGTCACCATAACAATTGTGTGTTCTCATTGGTCCACATAGTTTTGTATGAACTAATTCCAAAATATCATTAGAAGAGAAAGTTTTTCTCTTAAAACTAGATTTTGACATTTTTCCCATTTGACAATTCTTGTACATGACATGGTCAGGTTTAGATAAGCTCGGTAAGCCTCTTACTTTTCTTTTCTTACTGATTTTAACCATGTTGTCAAAATTTACATGACATAACCTCTTATGCCACAACCATACATCTTCATTCCTAGCCATCAAACAACTAGTTTCAGTAGTGTCAAGATAGAATAGATTACCTTTTGATTGTTCTCTAGTGCCGATCAACTTTCCTATTTCATCATAGATTCTAGCTTTCCTATTTTCAAATGCAATTCGGTGACCTGTCTTATTCAACTGTGAAACACTCAACAGATTATAATTAAGTACTTTCACCCAATATGTATTCTCACATTTGATCTTATTGTTCAGCAATTAGTCCCTTTTCCTTTCACTTGATTGTGAACTGGCTATTATTCCTACTGTATTGTATATAGTCCCTCTTGCGAGTTTCCCACCTTCCCTAAATGATATAAATTGAGATGAGGAGAGTAGGCGATGCACCTAATTGGCTTATCCTTCATGGTAGCCATTTTTGTGTTTGCATATTGTACTATGCTTCTCCTATAATGTGTTTGCTAAATGTTTGTTAGACTCTTTTATATACCCTTGTTACTTTGTTGGTGCAAGGTGATAAAGGAATCAAACCTGTTGTATAATTCCTCTATATGTATCTATATTCTTCTATATGTTGTTTTCATATTATGTTGTACTTGTGATATTGTTCATAAATTTTTTCCTTGTGTAGTCTGCTTGGATTTGCGACATGGTAGCACTAATTCTTTTTGGTCTCCATGTTGTGGTCCAAAAAGACTCTTATTCGCAACTCTTGAGTTTTCTTTCCTCCATTGTGATTGTAGTTCTACTTTCTTTGGGGAATGATGTCAATTACTTTGCAATAATATCATATCTATATGTACATATTATCTTATGATCATACTAACCCCACAGTAGGTGGATCCCTTTTGTGTTCTTTGTATGTTTATGTGATATTTCCCTTGATTTGTCTTCATTTGGGGGCATCTTGTAGTGGAAACATAATCAGTAGAGTTTTTTATGTTTCTGTCAAAGCCATTACTCCTGTTAAAGTGTTAGCAATGACTTTAACGTGGGGGCATACACTCTACTCACCTTTTGCACACACATGTTCAAAATATTTTCAAAACATAAAACTTTTTCCCTTTATGGATTAAAGACTAATCCTTAAAGCATGGACATTTTACTTTTTAAGATCTCTTGATACCTCCAGTTTAGATTTACACGGATCTCTTGATCCCTCCAGTTTCAATATACAATGTTTTGATCCCTTAAGGTCGGAAGGTGTCCTTAAGAACGGATCTCCTTGAGGGGTTGACTAGTGAGTAGCCACATTCACTAGGCGGTTCAACTCCATCTTTCCAGTTACACTTTTTTCCTTGTATGGTTGACAATGGGACATAAGTTCTCATTGGGCGAGGTAACCATACCCTCTCTCTCTCCTTAACTGGTGATATCTCTCTTATCGTGATCTTAGGGTTGATAAAGACTTAATTCCCTTGGGGGCTTGAATATTTCTTTGTCCCTTATGATTCCAATAAGGTTATCTATTCTTTATTATCTCCTTTACCAAGAGTTTGTATTGAGTCCATACTCTTGCTAAAGCGGGGGCTAAATGTATAGTCAGAAAATGGAAGCACTTCCATGGTAGACTGGTTTAGCCTTCCAAGTAAGTGGTTTGGGGTCATTTCAAGCACCTTGAATGGGTTCTTGACTTTGATCTGGCTTTATCCCCATGTTCTGCCCCATTTCCACTTTTTCCAACCTATTTCTAGCACCCCAGACTGAGAAACTGGAACTTTGGCCTCAAGGTCAAGGTCAACCTTTTTGGGTCAAGATCAACCTCAACCTTGACCTAGGTCAAGGTCGACCTCGACCTTGACCTAGGTCAAGGTCGACCTCGACCTTGACCTAGGTCACAATTGACCTTTTCCAGTCCCGAGGTTCAAATTTCAAAATATCAGGGTTTTCGAATGTCGGTCTTTGAAAAAAGTTAATTCCCGCTTCCAAGTCGGCTGTTTCAGACTTCGAAAAAACAAATCCTAAATTATAATTGAACATAGGTCCTCTTCTAGGGGCATGGGTCCAATTAGAATTTAATTCTCCTATGTCGGTCTCTCTAGAATATTGTGCCCTAATTTCATATAAAAGGAAACTTTCTCCTCTCACTTTCTCTAACCATGGACTATGATCATCAAGCATAATTGCAAGAACTTTCAAAGACTTGAAGAGTGAATTCCAAAGGTGAAGAATCAATATTTGAAGCAAGCCAAGTAGCCATTGAAGCATTCATCCATTCTCAAGAACTTCTCAAACACTCATTTTCATTAAGGAGATCCATTGGTGGCCATTGAAGGATTCAAGCTCCATGGAGCCCTTTTGTTGAAGATTTCTCCATCCACATTCCTCCAAGCCTCCAATTCAAGAACCCATTCAAGATTGGTGTTGAAGATCTACAAGAAATTGATTGAAGACATCCTACATTCTCCATTCTATATTCTACATTCATTTGGTGCATCCATACTTGTGGATTCAAGGATTCGAATCCTCCACAAAGACTTTTACATGAGCAAGGTGAATTGTTTCATTTACTTTGTTTATTTATGTAATTTCAATTATATATTTGAGGTTAATTCTAAAACTGGGGTTTGACCAAGGCAAACCCCTCTCCCCAACAAACAAACCCCTTTTCTTGCAGGTACAGGTTCGGAACAACAAATCAGGATGGAGATTTAGATACCCTTTTGAGAAAGCTTCCAGGATCTGAAAATAGAATCTCAGTCTGAGACTTTTTAGGTCAATTGTGACCTAGGGCGCAATCAAAAATTCTGGCAAATGGTGACATTGACTTGAGGGTGGGTGATACCACAATAGTGGGTTACACTTTTTTGCCTAAACGGACATTGAAGTCTACATTTTGAGAAAAAATTTCACATTCAAATGCATATCAATGTCATTAAACTGTTTGAAATCAGAAGATGAAGTAAACTAGAGTCTTTTAGGATTTTCTGTCTAGATTCTAAATTTATTTATTTTTGAATTGATTTTAATGATTTTTTTTTCTCCCACTAAAACTGCTATGTTGTTGAAAACGTCATTTTCAAAAAGGTACAATGACTCCATACAACATAACTTTTTTTCTAAAATAGATATCAATGCGCTTCTTTCGAATTTGGTTTTGTAACATCCATACAGAAGGCATGCAATTGGTTTGACGATATTATCATGATTATTTCATATTTTATGAATGTATGAAGTAGAGTCAACCGTAATTTTGACATACCTTGACTGCGTAGCTAATAACTTGTGTATTTATCGAAATTCAAATTTTTTTTTGATAGAAAGAAGACTCGAAGCCAGAGGGCACTGTTATTTTTCTATTTTTTTTCTATTTTCTACTATTTTTCATTGAACGTCAAACCAGGAAGTTTATATTCGATAAAAAACCTACATCTGATGCACGTCAAATACATAGACCTAATTAATTCAAAATTTGTCAAATCTATATTCGTTAGAAAGCTCGTTCAGAGTACTTGTGCGATGCAAAAGGAGGTGTCCCTATTCTTCCATTTGAGCCCCGCGCTTGAGCCCCGAAGCCATGAAAACTGCATATTGTTGCTAGCCTTTGCAAATGGCCTCAATTTTGGGGGTTTCGATAGAAACTACTTTCGATAGAAAGTAGTTTCGATCGAAACTAGTTA
Source organism: Thuja plicata (assembly GCA_018584345.1). Classification (NCBI taxonomy): domain Eukaryota; kingdom Viridiplantae; phylum Streptophyta; class Pinopsida; order Cupressales; family Cupressaceae; genus Thuja; species Thuja plicata. Next base: position 2,390,872 of record MU227924.1, on the reverse strand, counting down.
GTTTCGATCGAAACTATTTAGTTTCGATCAAAAATAATTTCTATCGAAAGTATTTTCTTAGTTTAACATGCATATGGGTAAAAACCATAGTAAAATTTTGACTAGTTAGTTTTGATCGAAACTAAGCAAAAAAGGTAGTTTCGATCGAAACTAAGAATGTTTCGATCGAAACAATTAGGTACTTTCTATCAAAAGTACTTGACTAAATCATCCCCCTAGCGGATTTCATGACGAATTCCTTCCTCCGAAAAAGTGTAACCCACTATTGTGGGATCACCTGGGTACAAATCAAAACTATCTCAGAACAGAAAAAGATTTATGGGTTTTGTCTGTCTCTGCCTTTCTATTCCAGATCTAGTCTCGGATTTTTCAGAAACTCAACATAGGCTTCAGAAAACAACATTCTTCAGATCTGCAATATTTCAAGGTTAGTACATTTTTCCTATTCATTTCTATTAAAGTTATCAATCTATCTAAATCTATTTCACATTCAAATTAACAAATCAAACCGGGTACTTAAGATCTTCCTTCCTTATTCTTGTTTTCAAATGATTGATTCATTTATGCATTGATCCTTCCTCTTAGGTTAGTCAACTTGGATCTTTCATTTGCATATCTAGGGATAGAAGGAGAGCATCTTATTTACCCTCACATCATATTCAAATGTAATGTCTCTTATATACAAAGCAAACACAACACACATTTTTAGATATTATAGATTCTTGAACCACAACTTTAATAGATCCTGATTAATAATATCCTATAATTCCTGAAAAAAATCTACTGGAAAGCCATCAGGACAAGGAGCTTTGCCAGGTTACGCATACCAAATACCACCTCCTCCAACTCAGGCATAGAAATTGGCATCATGAGAGAATCATTCATCACACTAGTAACAAGGGAGGGAATACAAGACAAGATAATATTATCCTCATTATCAACAAGAGGAGAATCATCAGAAAAAAGAATAGAATAATACCAAATAGCCTCCCGGGACATAGTTGGTAAAGAAGTCAACTGAAGACCATCAAGATTAATTAAAGAGAAAATATTACTCCTATTTCAACGAGCTTGCATAGATTTGTAGAAAAAGGTGGTGTTCCTAGCCCCTTCCTGAAGCCAATATAGCTGAACCTTCTACTTCCACTAAATTTCCTCTCTAAGTTCCCATTCTTCTTAATCTCTAGAAGTCTGGGATTCCTCTCTGCCCAAAACTTTACCAAAAAAAAAATCATGAATCCACCTCGTAATGACTGCCAAACGCTTTTGTGCCCGCCCCCCCGCCCCCCCTTCATAGTATGAAGATCACCAAAGCACAACCTATTCAATTTCTTGATCTACCATTTAACATACTATAATTTCTTGACAAAATAATACATAGCAGTAGCATAGGCAGGGCCCCCATCTCTGCACCAATGAAACATTAAGTCATGCATGTTAGAATAACTGAGAGGGGGGGTGAATCATTGGCCTCAAAAATTAATCCAATAATTCAACCAAAACTTATATCACATATATAATACCTTCAGTTATCTTCAGTCCTACAAGATGTATGCCTTGTGTGAATCTTATATATATATATATATATATATATATATATATATATATATACTAGTCGATGAATATACTATCTATCCTTTTCTTAGCTTTTACCAAATAGCAGTTTATCTTTTCCTAGCCTTTACCAAATATCAGTAAATACACTTAGTGTTTACCAACCAATCATGTTTTAGTAATGTGTAAAGCAAAACATTAAAGCAATGAACCATATACACATTTGACACATGGATTTTTAACCTGGAAACCCTGTTAAGGGAAAAACCACTTGGGACCGGTAACCCAAAATTTTCACTCTTCTGAAGTGAGCTCAGTGAAGAGCCAACCATGTTAAAGGTTACAAACACACTGTTAAGTGTGACCTTGTTAGAGGATTTAAACCATTGGTTAATCTTTTGACCTTAGACACTCACTATGTTGTCAACAAGAAAAACCTTTTGATACTCTTGAGTATCTCAATACATTAAGGATTGTTAAATCTCACTCGGCTAAGAGATTTCTGAATCAATGGTTAAACTGAAACAGTACATGATCTATTCATTAATACAACTTAATCTTGCAGATTTTCAAATCTATTGTAAGTCCATAATACCTTTCTGATCAATGTTCTCTTCAATTCCTTTGCTCCCCTTCTTTCTTCTTTCTGCTCGGTGAATGTTGTTGCTTCTCTGTTGCTCGGTGTCTGCAAAATTTTTGGCTCTGTTCTTCAGCCTGTATGATCAGATATGCATGAAGACTTCTATCTTCACCAGAATTATATTCAACATTCCTCTCTTTCATAATGAATTACTTGTCTCTTTATATAGACATGATTTCACCATTTAATCTCCTTGTTCTTTCTTGTTCTTGACGTAGATAGCTTTCTTGATCCGTAAATCTCGCCATGCATTGCTTTAATATTTAAAACATAGCTTTAGTTTTATCTCGTAGATTTCTCCTTGATAACTGTGAATAAAACTAGCTTTAAATCTTCAGTTTAACTGGTCGATAAAAACAAAGTAATCAATTAGTTAACTCTAATTATAGCTCCTGCCAGCTAAGTGTTTTGTTGTTTCCTAACTCCAGTTCTAATCGTTGACCAACTCTTAGTTTGCTCGGTCATTGACTCTAGTTGTCCTCGGGCATCAACTTCAGTTATGCTCGGTGACTACTTCAGTTATGCTTGGTGTTGCGGTGCTCGGTATACACTGTGAACTGCTTGGGGTTCTCTGTCCGTCGGTGTGCACTGTCTGTCGGTGTTTAGTGTCACTTCGTGTACACTGGCTTTTTATGTTAATCGATAACATAAACTTTATCTCTTTGGTTTCTTGAAGTCTATGACAATATATATATATATGACTAATCAAATTATATCAAGTTGACATCAATGATAATACAATACATTAACTGATTTAATGTCTTGCATTTACTTTCTGTAGCTCGATGATCATCAACTTATCATCTTCAAACATTCAATCAGTTATAGTTCATCAATGCAGAGAAGAGTCTCAAAGCCACATCAATTGGAACTTAAAAGGAGGATTTTGGGGAATAACAACACAACTAGTAGAAAATTTAATAACCCAATAATCTGAAGCCCTCTAATCCAGAGTCTCAGAAAGAGAGAGATTGCTTCCAATCCAAAAATATGAAAACAAAAATCTATCCAAATGCTCAGAGATAGCATCTTCGCCAACTCTTCTATTATTCCAAGTAAAGATCCCATTAACCGGTTTAATATCAGAAAGATGCAAGAGATCCACAATTTCACGAAAAAACTCAAAAAGGTCTCAAATGAGCCAACCACCCCGTTTCTCCTCCAAACTTAAAACTGAATTGAAATCCCTTGCTAAAATCCCAAGAAGGAAAGGATTACAAGCACAAACATACCTTATATGAGACCAAAGCCCTATCTTACCAGAGAGATTGACAGGAACATACACATTAGTGATCAGGATTGTTTCACTAGTGTCTTTGTTGAAAGTTTGTTCTCTAACTAGAACTGAAATAAAATCAACTAGACTTACTTTAATTGCTCAGCTAACGAAACAATAAGTTTGGAGCCGCTAATCATTATTGGAGGCAAGAAAATGCATTAAAAAACATGTTGCTAAGGAGATGTACATCCACAATTGAAAAACATATTGCTAAGGAGATATAGATCTACAATTCAAATAATATATATAACTCAATATATATATATATATATATATATATATATAACCAGTTTTGAAAATATACATGCATACATACATATAGCTTTAAGTCCCAACAAGCATTTGCAAGATTGCATAGAATGCAAGGAAGCTTTTCAAATTTAGTCACTTGTCATCATGCATCTCTTACATATAGCAAGAAAAAACTCTATTCATTCACCATTGAATCGATCTTGAAACCGAATTCATCCACTTATATACCCAAAAAAAAGTAGCTCTTATGTTATCACTAGTAGCATGATTCAAGCTGAATACATGCCACACACCAGGCCAAAACACTTTATGAAAGAAAGATAATAGTGATTTTACAACTTCAATTCCCTCATCTGAGGCTAACCATTATCCCAGCTGATTTTCTCTCATCAGCCGCTCGTTTTCCCGGCAGAAGTAATTCTTAGATAACAGAAGCTGAGTAGAAAAGTGATTTCCTACTTTTTTTTTACAGTGTTAGATCAATTAACAGAAAGTAACACAATAAACAATTACATTAAACCTGTAATTACAATTTACACAGCAAGCGCTAGAGGGAGGGCTTGAACCTCCGACCTTGTGGTTAACAGCCACACGCTCTAACCAACTGAGCTACTCCAGCTGATATTTGATAAAACTTGCTGATATTATTACTCTTTTATTTAGTTTTAAAGGATATGAAACAAAATGTTTTTATTCTACTTTCAAAGAATTTGAATTATCATGATGTACAATAGAGAGGTAATAGCTATTCTCTCCACACAGTCAGATATTTAAGGTATCATATAATGATTCTAATCTTCAAGTTTTTCATGTCAAATCAAAATGAAAGTTAACATTTCAAACAATCTATTTACAATTACTAAAAATCAATTTATTGTCTACATAAATATATTTACTAATATTAATAATAGAATATTTTATAAAATGAAATGATTTCCCCCTTACGAATTTTAATTTTAAATCATATGAATCACTATTTTGATATCACATTTTTTGAGATTGTTGAAGCTCATATAAAGTTTTTACAACCTATAAACTAATTACTCGTTATCTTTTACCACAGTTATGCCATGTATATTTCTTTCTCCAAGTCAGTGTGTAGAAAAACTATCTTTACATCTATTTGCCCAATTCAAGATCAAAGATGTTAAGTTCATGTTAATAAGAACCAAACAAATGTCAACGCATGTAGATTTCTTCCTTCAAGTCACCATGTAGAAAAACTATCTTTACATCTATTTGCCCAATTTCAAGATCAAAGATGCTACAAATGTCAATAAGAACCAAAAAAATGTTAACTTGGCAATTAGAAAAAAAAAATATAATTAATTCCCCCAACCTATGAATATCCCTTCATAATGAATCTACATATAAATGTTGTTTGCTCAGAAGTTTAAGACTGTTTATTAATTTTAGAATATGTGAAAAAAAAATGTTTGTGATCTACTTTTTATGAATTTGAATTATTGTTATGTACAATTTAGAGATAACAACCATTCTCCAGACAAAATAGGATGTTTAAGGTGTCATGTCATGATTTTAGCCTTCAGAATTTTCATGTTAAATTAAAACAAAAAGCTAAGGTTTAAGATTTCAAATTATCTATTTACTATTACTAAAAGTCAATTATACTGTTTACATAAAAAGTGATAAGAATAGTCAATCTACAATTAATTACTCCCTATCTTTTGCCACATATTGTTCAGGGTATATCATGTAGATTTCTTCCTCCAAGCCACTATGTAAAAAATATATTATCTTCACATCCATTTGGCAATTGAACTAACTTCCAAGTGTCATTACTCTTTAAAGAATATACTTTATCATCCATGGTCAACTTTTAGTTCACTCTTTACCATCCACCTCCATTTTACAGAACATGTAAAATCAAGAAAACTATGTCTCTTTGGTTTTGTATTTTATCCACTGGATCTCCTCAAAAGTTAAGGTGTGGGTTCTTCCTTCAAACTCTTTGAGCACTTAATGCTAGCATCTTCATCAAATCCATGTTGAACCCTCAGTTCAACCTTTGGTGTTGCTATCTCAATTTTTGGCTGTAATTGCAATGTAGAATTTGCAGTCCCATTGAATTACTTAACTATAAAATAAATCGTTACCTCTCTAAAGATGGTTTTCTTACTATATAATACTTTTCCAATCACAAGATCTCATAACTTGCATTCTTTTACACCATTGCCATAACCAATTTAGAGACACAATTTATTATCTTATAATCCAACTTTAACCTATTCTCCTTGGTTACATGAGCATATCCCTCAAGTGAAGGATTTTCATCTATTCAAACTCAAAGGGGTTTTATCCTCAAGCATTGATATAAAGAACCTATTATTTAACATGCAGTGCTAGTTACTTCAAGCCATAATATATAATCCAAAATAACCCCGTGGAGCTCTCTCTCTCTCTCTCTCTCTCTCTCTCACACACACACACACACACACACACACACCTATTCATGCACTCTACAAAATCATTTTATCATGGATTGTATGAAGTTTGTTTATGTTGTGCAGGACCTCTCTCTTCACACATTCCATCAAACTTAGCCAAATAATATTCTCTAACTGTTCTCAACTCCTTGATCTTTCTACCGATACAATTTTCCACAGTAACCTTAAAACCATTTGAATTGACTAAATACTTTAGATTTATGCTTGATAAAATAGATCTAAGTCCTCTAAGAAAAATCATCACTAAATAAATATAATATATAGGGATTTTGTTGATGAAGGCACATGTACAAGGCTAAACACATCACTATGAACAAGAATAGAAGATCCAAGAGACATATACAAGATTGAATTAAATTGAATATGATTTTGTTTTTCACAAATACAAAAGTCAACTTAAATAGGAGAACAATCAATTAACCCTTCAAGAGAATTTATTTGTTAAGGTCATATGATTATTCTCCCCAATGTGACTCATGTGTTCATGCCACAACATAGTATTCACTTTAGGTAACTTTATTTCTAAGTTGAGAGCATATTTAGGAACCCGCATGACATTTCCCCTTGTTATAAGTGTTATTGTGTCTTTGTTGCAAATCCCCATGTAACTAATCCCTTTTCTTGAAGTGCTTATCCTATAGGTGTAGATAGTAGAGGTAGCAATAGATTGTTACATTGAATATAGGTGAGGTAGCATTAAGGAGGAAAATAGTTCCAACCCGAACTCCCTTTTCCAACACCATCAATGCATGAACCATCTTACACCTATCGCTAATAAGTACTACCTAGACACTTTCATCATTCATCTTAAATTGATAATAGGTTTCATGCCAAACCTAGAATGTGCATGACTCTTGAAATACATTTTATCCTTTCATTAGAAAAATTTATCTTGAACCAAAAAGACCCAACAATAATTAGAGAAGGATTGTCACCAAAAATAGAAATGTTTGCATGTTTAACTTTCTCATAGTTAGATTCAAGTGCAAGTTGATAAGGTGGTCCTTGAGGTCACCCATTTGCAGGAGTTGCTGCAACATTGGGGTAATGCCCCTTGTACTATTTCTCGAGTGCCGCTAGATTCACTCTCGGCTGACCGCACACCACCCCGGGGCTGTCGTCATAGCCAGAGTTCCTCTACCAGGCGTTCCAAAACACCGCGCTCTTGGTGCCGCCGCTCTGCCTCTCCTCCAACTCGGAGGGCTGCGACTGGTGGCTAGCCTCCTCTTCTTGTTTCTACTGCAGCTGCTTCAGCTCAGCCTTCGGCCAATGTTCTTGTGTGGCTTCCTGTCACTTCTGATAAATTCCCCCGCTTGGCGCTTGCTATTTCTCCCAGGCGAGAGGATGGAGAATTGGAGAATGAAGAAAAAGAAATAGATGATGGATGGTTACGTCCCAACTAGATCCCTGGGCCCAATGTTTGGGGCAATTCTGATGACAAAGATCATCCTCCCTCTTCTGCTACTACTCTCACAACTTGAGGGTTTCTTTTATATGCTTTTTTGATGAATAGTTGTATGCTTCTGACATAGTTGTCGTGTGACTCTTCGAGGGATGATTTTTTATCCCCCGACCCCTTTTTTGTGAATACTGTACTTTTTATATTATATTTAATAGAAAAGATCTATATTCATCAAAATTCTCATAGTTTAAAAACCACGAAATATTGGGTGCCACGTGAAAAGATGCACTAGATATACTAGAATTAATTAACCATGCACCCTCAAATGCATGTGAAGTAATAGATGCAATAAATGTGTCCCATGCATCCTCATAAGTTCAAGAACCCAAATCATCATCAAACACTTTTTCTTCATTTTTTCTTCTCCCTACATTCTTCTTCTTGATGTTTCCTTTTTACCATATTTCCATATTTCCATATAGAGAGAGAGGGGTGAAAGGTTGAAGTCAAAGAATTAGTTTTGAAATAATCAGGTTTTGAGTCCAATTCCAATTCCAATTCCCCAACCAAATGGGGCCTTAGTGCATCATTCAGGCTTGCAATGCAGAATACCAATTAAACTAGTCAACTTTTGCCATGTGTATTGAATAAAACGTGGAGAGAGAGATATTTGATGAAATTGTTTAAGCCCTTTGTCACCCATTTAACTCAATAAAAGAAGCATAGATTTTAGCTTGCGGAGCATCCAATTCTAACATAGAAGCTCAAAAATCATTTGAATCATAGTTTCAAAGCTATTAAAGCAGGCATTCGGAACTCAAAAGATGTTAAAATGTAATTTAACCTGTTAAGGAAGGAGACAGTATGGCGGAGTGGTCTAATGTGCCAGATGTAGGCTCTAGTTTGAGAGGGCATGGGTTGAAGTCTCATAGTTGTCCTAAAATCAAATACTCTTAATATTCTGATTAATTTATTTGTGCCCATTTAGAAATATAGTGCTGTTTTTCATTCTCTGATAAGGAACAAATCCAATTGCGTCATCTCAAGTTAAACATTTTGGCAGAAGAAGTTGAGAGAGAAAGCCAATCCTATCAATCCATTTCATAATGGTAGATCAATGAACAAAATGTATCAGATTCTTTGTCCATTATTCCCAGTTACTTCTATAATCGGGAAGGTTCAGCTGATTCTCCTCCTATCAGCTCTACTTCTTGAGTTCTCAGAAGTTGAATAGGAAGGCCTACAACTCAACAATATACATTCCATTTTCATCACGATGATTTTGCTTTTGTGACGTTGACAATTGAACTTTGAGAGTGTCAGATCAAACAATTTTAAAATCAAATTGAAGGCACCAAAGAAAGCGCTAGAGGGAGGGGTCGAACCTCCGACCTTGTGGTTAACAGCCACACGCTCTAACCAACTGAGCTACTCCAGCTGTCAAATTTCCTATTGGTTCTTTTATTTTACTAAAAGTATCTAGCCAACTGGGCTACTCCACTTGTTTATTTTAACTGTTTTATAGTATTGTTTCTTTTATTTAAAAATATATGATTACTAAAACTTTATGTGTTTGTTACATTGAACTTTATTATACTTAAAATATTTATAATATTTATTTTGTAGTAAGAAATATACTACTTTAATTGAAAAAGTTAAATCATGGAATAATTTTTAATAGTTAGTTTTTATTTTAAAAATAATTTTAATACAAAATATAATTATAAACTAATTTTGCATTAATGTCATTAAAATAAATTTTAAATGTTTGGAGATTTTATTAATAAACTTTATCATATTGATAAAAATAAGTATAATTTCTATGTTTATATTATTAATAATCATTTTGATTAGAATACTTGGAAAGAAAGTTATAATGATATTTAATAAAAATTAAAATATAGATTAACAAGTCTAAGAAAAAAATATGTTGAAAAAGAGGGGTAAATTTTTTATTCAGAGCAAATCATTAAAGAGTACATAGCAAGGGCCTAAGGCCAAATTAGGACCAAAACCACTCAAAAGAAACCACAAAGGGTACATCTAAACAACTTTGTCTTCCATAATTAGCTTGTCCAACATCTCCTTATGCTTTGGCCTCAAAGGGTATCAATCATCCATATCCCACCCATCCAGGTTCTCTGAAGCCCACTTTGCCAAACAATCAACCACCCTATTCCATTCCCGCAGAACATGACAGAAAGAAATATGATCAAACATGGAACAAAGATTAAGGATTTGTTTAACTACCACTGTTAATTGACAACTAATCTCCTCTAGATGTTGAGCATTCAACATGTATCAATCACAATCTGAGAGTCAAACTCACAAATAATCCTCTTCCAACCAGAGAACACCCTCTTTTTATAGAACAAAGAATAGCTATAGCCTCCATAAGATTACTAGAATGACACCTCTTATAGGTAGAGAAGAAGAAAACAACATTTCCCCTACTATCTCTACCAACACCACCAATTCTCGCATGTCCAGGATTCCTTCTAGAGGACCCATCAATATTGACAATTCGAGAGTTCCCTCAAGAGGAGGGAGCTACTTCCCATCTCTATGAATTCTCTATTTGACCCGCCTCAATGGCCTTCTAGTAGAGGGGCCAACACCGTTGCTGACTAGATTCAAATTCCTTATCAGAGTCAAATCACTAGGATCCACATGTCTAGTAACATCACATTTTTCTAGAATAGTTTCCTGAAGTCTGCACACAATTTTTCCCTAGAGAAGGTCACTTATTGTTAGAATAACTAAGAGGGGGGGTGAATCAGTGGCCTCAAAAAAATTCCAATAAATCAACCCAAAAACTTAGTACCACAATATTAAGCCTCTAGTTATCTTCAGTCCTACAAGATGTATGCCTTAAAATAATCTTAACAAATAACTACTACTCAGAGTTCACTGTTAAACCTTATTCTTACTATTTACCAATTAACAGTCTTTCATTTACCGAAAAATAGTAAATTGCTTAGTGTATACTGATCAATCCAGATTAGTTATGTGTAATACAAAACACTAAAGTAATGACTAAAAATGCATTGACACGTGAATTTTTAACATAGAAACCATGTTAAGGGAAAAACCACTTGGGACCGGTAACCCAAAATTTTCACTCTTCTGGAGTGAGCTCCGTGAAGAGCCAACCCTGTTAAAGGTTACAAACACACTGTTAGGTGTGACCTTGTTAGAGTATTTAAATAGAATAGTTTGTCACTTGATATCTGACATCTCTATGCTACCTTCTATGACCAAACACAGTGTAGTTTGTCAAATGATATCTGATATCTCATGCTATCTTCATGATCAAACTTTTTGGTACTCCTTGGGATGTATCTCAATATAGAAAGGATTGTTAAGTCCTGCTCGGTTAAGAGACTTTCTGAATCAATGGTTAAACTGAAACAGTAAATGATCTGTTCACACATACAACTTAGATTTGTAGATTTTTCAGATCTATTGTAAGCTCAGAATACCTTTTTGATCAATATGTATTTTCAATACCTTTGCTCCACTTCTTTCTACTCGGTGATGTTGTGCTTCTCTATTTCTTGGTGTCCGTAGAAATCTTTAGCTCTTTCCTCAACTTGATTGATCATGATTGTATGAAGTTGTTCTTCATCAGTTTCTCTCCAACATCCTCTTTTTCTATTCACTCCCCTTATTCATAATGAATTAGATTGTCTCTTTATAGACATGATATCACCGGTTCTCACTTCTTGATTTTCTTATTCTTGGCGTGATCCGCAATCTTAGTCAATCTCGCTTTAAAGATTTACTTAAGTTTTATCCCGTAGATTTCTCGTTGACAACTGGATAAAACAACTTTAAATATTTTACTTATCTTTGGTTTTAACTTGTCAATGAAAACAATGTTAAAAACCAGTTAACTCTATCTTTATCTCTTGCCAGCTAAGTATTTTGTCATTTCTGAACTTCAGTTTTTTTCGGTGTTTAACTCTTTAATAGCTTCGGTCAACACTTCAGTTCTCCTCGGGCTTCTCCGTCAAGGTTGTCTGTCCGTCAGGGTTGTCTGTCAGTCGGGCATCACTGTGAATTTCTACTCGTCGATAATGCTTGTGATTCTGCTCATTGGTAATGCTTGTCAGGTTTCTTGCTCGGGCAACATTGTGACTTTTACTTTTGGGTTTCTCTATCCGTCAGGTTCCACTAACCGTCAATGTTTGTAGTTACTTAGTGAATGTTGATCTTTTATGCATTACTGAAAGCATAATATTTATCTCTCTGATTCTTTGAAGTCTTTTGACACTTTGTATATAACCGATCAGATTATATCAAGTTGACATCAATGACAATACAATCTATTAACTGATTTAATGTCTTGCATTACCTTTCTGCATTTCAGTGATCAACTTAACATTTTCAAACATTCAATCAGTTATATGTCATCAATCTCTCTCTTTGACATTGATGGCAACACACTACATTATCACATTATATTATTACTAATACAATATGAAATATATCAAGTGCATTTCATTCATCTCTCCCAAATATTTTTTTTCTATAACAAATACAAATGTTTGGCTCTCGGTAAGCTCAAATAGCTTAGATTTTTTTCTTGCATAGTGCCATCTTCAATCTTCAATCCCTTTACTGGATAGATGTAACAAATTCTGATTTTATTCCTGATATGTGCTCTGCCTTAACTGTTCCTCTTATTTATCATCTCTTTTTCCTTTGACGACAATCTCTCCCTTAGTATGTATTCTCTCCCTTATGTTACTTCTCTCCCTTTGATGGATATTTCATATGTAATCTCTCCCTTTGGATAATCTGGATATTCTCTCCCTTTGGATAATGATATAATATATCACCCTTCAAATCTCTCTTTTTGATAATGAGATCATCTCTCCCTTTGACAACAATGCCAAAGTAAACTTTTTATCATGCCAAAGGTATATCCTTTCACCTTTTTATAATATACTCCTTGAATTTCCCTATCCATCAACAATACAATGACTATGGTGTTCAATGTAGGTATGTACCTTGTTGTGTACAAATGTAGCATTCAATCTCTGTGCTTGCATCAACATGAATGATCTTCTGATTTGTGTATAGGCTGATGCAATTTTCTAGTCAGCTTACTGACCAATAGACAAGGGTTGGACCCCTAATCTATGTCTTAGGTACTCAAATGTATCTTTCGGTAATGGCTTTGTGAATATATCAACTAATTGTTCCTTGGATTGAACATATTCTAGTATCACTTCTTTTTCTTACACTTGTTCTCTTAAGTAGTGATACTTGATCTAGCAATATGCTTAGTCTTAGCATGCATGACTAGATTCTTAGAAATGTTAATTGCACTGGTATTATCACAATAGATAATCATTAGTTCAAAAATTTTCATATTCATACCTTCTAGCAACTGTTTGATGCATGCAATATTAGAGAAATTTTCAGCAGTAGCCACATATTCTACTTCTGCAGTAGAGTATGAGATGAATCCTTGCTTCTTGCTGATCCATGTGACAATTCTATCACCCATGAAGAGTGCTGCTCTAGTTGTGCTCTTTCGATCATCTATGTTTCCATCCCAATCAGCATCTGTATAGACTTGTAGCTCAAATTTTCCTTCTCTTTTATACCATAAGCCATAGTCCTCGGTGTTCTTTAGATATCTCAAAATTCTCTTGACAAAAGTCATGTGTGATTCTTTGGGATAAGCAGAGAATCTTGCAATTGTTCCAATTGCATGTGCAATATCTGGTCTAGTATGAACAACATACATTAGTTTTCCAATCATTGATCTATACAAGGTTTGATTTACCTCATTTGACTTATCTTCCTTTGTCATCTTACATCTGGTTGCTATAAGTGTTCCAACTAGTTTGGAATCTTCCATCTTGAATATCTTCAACACTTCCTTGATGTATTTGGACTGAGTGATATATGCCTGCATCTTTTTGAAGAATCTGTAGACCAAGAAATAATTTGATCTCCCCAAACATAGACATTTCAAACTCTTTGCTCATTTCATTAGCAAGGGATTTACATAACATTTCATTTCCCCCAAAAATGATATCATCAACAAATATTTCAGCAATTGGAATATTACCATTGATATCTTATTTTAAGTACAAATTGCTATTTTCACTTGTTCCTACAAATTCAATATTTATGAGATAGGAGTGAAGTCTTTCATACCAGGCTCTAGGTTCTTATTTCAATCCATACAAGGTTTTATGTAGTCTACATACCATGTTTCTCTTGTTTGGATCAACAAACCCTTCTGGTTTTTCAATGTATACCTCTTCTTCCAATATTTCATTTAGAAATGCAGATTTGACATCCATCTGGTATACCTTGAATCCTTTGTATGTAGCATAAGAAATTAAGATTCTTACTCCTTCTAGTCTATCAACAGGTGCAAAGGTTTCACCATAATCGATACCTTCTTCTTGTGCATACCCCTTGCATACTAATCTTTCTTTGTTTCTTGTGACTTCTCCATTCTCATTCAGCTTGTTTCTGAATATCAATTTGGTACCGATGACATTCTTCTCATCTGGTCTCGATACTAGTGTCCATGTACTATTCTTCTCAAATTGTTCTATCTCTTCATTCATAGCACTGACCCATTCTTCGTTTTCTAGTGAAGTATTAACAAATTTAGGCTCAAAATCACAAAGTAAATATCTAGTGTTTAGTGACTTACTTCTTGTTCTCAATCCAGCCTTCTTGTCTCGTATGATCTAATTCTATGGATGATGTCTTCTGACATACTTGGAAAGTTTTGGTTCAGCTCTTTGTTTATCATTCTGATCATCTTGACCTTCATTTTGATCTCCATCGCTCAAAACATCATCTTGAGGTTTTTCTTGATTTTTTGGAAATTGCAGCCTGATGCTTAGGTGCAATGTTGTGTTGCTTAGGAGCGATACATTGTTTCTCAGGTAGAGTGTCAAGTTCTTCAGTGTAAACAAACCTATTGTAGTATTTTGGTTTTTTTCTACTTTCCTTATGATTCTTCTCTGCAAATTCATCTATTCTTACATTTACACTTTCAATGATCTTGTTAGAGGACTTTTTAAGACATTTATAAGCCTTGCTTTTGGTGGAATATGTTGGAGATTTGCTTCTGTGCAAATAATTGATTGTATGTTTTTCATTGATGACAACATATAATATACAGTGGTGTCTTATATGCAATTATCAGTACAGATGTTTTGGAGCTGTGTATCTATTTCCATGGTGTAGACATGTTCTGGTTGCTATGTGCATTCACGCAAAATCAGATCTACAATTTCAGTGGAGTTATGTTAATAGGTTATGGCAGTTACAGTTTCTAGAGATTATATGTTAAGAGCCGAAAAAAATACAGTGTTTCTTGAGATGCGCCTATCTTTGGGATATGTGTGTTTGTATTCATGTTTAGTTATGTATTAAGAATGATTATACAAAGGTGCCAAACTTATGTTAACATAATAGTGTTGTTGGAGTTAATTTGGTGAAGCCGACTTTGTGAAGCGTCGACTCTATTCATTTTGAGTTGTGTGGTCCTAACTTTGATTGCGTGATTAGTTAAGCCAACAAGGATGTTGTTGAAGTGTTTCCTACATCCATTGTGACCCTATCCTTGGGAAGATATCTATAGCAGTTCAAATGTAATCGCTATGTGTCAAAAATCAAGTGAAAAAGAAAAGATAAAGCAGAGCAGAATGTTATACAATTAAAGATCTATGTGAAGAAATAGAAGAAGACTACAATTCACTGGAACTGATCAAGACAACAGGTCTACCTAAACAGTTTATTATCAGATATAGTGTATATATTTTTCCAGAAGGTTGCAACCTTCACCATTTGAGTAGTGAGCTCTTGGACAGTGAGTCCTCACCCATAACATGGTTATTTGTAAGACTCCTAACAGGGTGTGACCTTTGACCAGGTCTCTGTACTTATTGCATTGTAAATAAAAACTCCTAACAAGGTTACAAGATCTTCTAACAAGGATCATTATAAACTAGTACAATTATTTGTGGGTGCTAATTCCCACCAGGGTTTTTACTTATTTTGGTTTTCCCCGTGACCAAAATTGTGTTGTTAAATTTTGTGATATCTTGTTGAGTTTATATTTAAATTTACTCTGTACTTAATTGAAAAGAATTGAATCTTGTAGACAACTGATTCACCCCCCCACCCCCTCTCAATTATCTCTTGGGACTATTTCTTGTGTGATGAAAATGTGTCACACTTCTATGGATCATTCCATCCAAGGTTGCTCAAGAATGAGGCCTCAAATATCGACTCATAGCTCTCTAGTCATGGAGTGCAAAGGTTTGTAATGGAGACCCTCATATTGACCTAGTTGTGCCCATGCAAGTACACCATGAAATGAGAGATTCAATGCATGAAAATGAAATCTATTCTATATGAATGCAAATGCATAAAAGAAAATTAATCTAAATGATAACAATGCAAGATTATTCTATGAAAGGAAATATGAATATAATCTACATGAATAGCCATGGATGCAAGAAGAAGACAAGAAAAGAGAAGTTGTAATATCCAAGCTTAAGTGCTCAAATCCTCCAAAATTGTTGTCCAAACCTACAACATAACAATACTATGAAAAATATGATCTATGAATGAGGAGAGGTCTCCTTTTAAAGGAAAGTGAACGGTTGAGATTAAGAGGCAAAAATCAAAGGCTATGATTAAGAGGCAAAAATCCCACCACTTAGGAGGATGTGAAGAAAAATGGATTTTTATTTAATT
>MU227924.1:2339295-2371504 GCA_018584345.1 Thuja plicata | reverse complement strand
TTAATCTTGAATTTCTTGCAGAGTTGTTTAAGGTCCTTATTTTTGAACTGGCCTCCGTTGTCAGTGATAATCTCAGAAGGCACTCCATATCGATAGATGATATGGTTCAGAATGAATAGAGAGACTATCTTGCCTGAGGAAACAGAAAGTGGGACAACTTCTACCTATTTAGTGAAGTAATTAGTAGCAGTGATAATAAACTTGTGTCCACCTGATGAGTTGGGATGAATCTGCCCAACAAGATCAAAGGCCCAGCGCTGAAATGGCCAATGAGATGTACAAGGAATGAGCTCCCTTCCTGGAGCATGTACTAGGTTACCATGTTTTTGACACTTTTCACATGACTTTGCAAAAGCTACTGCATCAATCTGCATCCTGGGCCAATAGTACCCTGCCCTAAGCAATCTTCGGGCCATGGCAAGACCATTAGAGTGTCCCCCACAGATGCCCTCATGGATGTTAACTAATGCTTGGTTGGACTCTTCCTTTTCTAAGCATCTAAGAAGTGTTCCATCTAGACCCCTCCTATACAAATCACCAGCAATAAGGGAATGGCAAGAGGCGTTTCAGGTAAGGTTTCTGCATTCAGATTGGTTAAAGGTTTTAGGTATAATGTCATCACGAAGATATGAGTAAATGACACCATAACAGGATGACTCATGACCAACAAGGGTACAAATGACATGGCTTTATTGGGAGTCAAAGATAGGGTGATGTATCTCTTCCACTAGAAATTCAAATCTTGATTCATGTTGCTCTAACTGAAGAAGTGAAGCAAGTGTAGCCATAGCATCAGCTGCTTTGTTTTCTGTTCTAGGGATTTGCTGAAACATGAAAAATGTGAAGTATCTCTTCAAGGAATCAACCATTTCCTTATAAGGTACCATTTTATCATGTTTTGTTTGA
The DNA here is from genome assembly GCA_018584345.1 of Thuja plicata. Classification (NCBI taxonomy): domain Eukaryota; kingdom Viridiplantae; phylum Streptophyta; class Pinopsida; order Cupressales; family Cupressaceae; genus Thuja; species Thuja plicata. The sequence continues at coordinate 2,370,598 of MU227924.1, read as the reverse complement.
TATTCATCATTAACTTGGTTGATTATTAGCTGTGAATCCCCATAGATGTGTAACTCTGTGATTATCCATTCTATGGTCATCTTAAGTCCATTTGTTAAAGCTTCATACTCAACAATGTTGTTTGTACATGGGAACAATAATTTGTAAGACTTAGGGATTGTGTACCCATGAGGAGAAACAAACAACACACCAGCTCCTGAACCATTTTGCATAAAGGATCCATCAAAGAATATCTTCCATGTTCTTTCAGTCATATACATGAGATGCTCATCTGGGAAGCCAACTTGGATAGGTGCATTATCTTGTAACAATAAATTATCCAATTGATCTACTATGGCTTTTCCTTTGATTTCTTTATGCTCAATGTACTCTATGTCAAACTCTGAAAGTATCATCATCCATTTAGCAAGTCTACCTGTGAGGGCAGCCTTACTTAGCAAATATTTGAGCAGATCTATTTTTTCTATGAGGTGTATAGTGTGCACATGCATGTAATGTCGCAACTTTTGGGAAGCAAACACAACAACAAGGCAAGATTTCTCAATACTAGTGTAGTTAACCTCATATGAGACAAGAGTACGGCTAATGTAGTATATTTCTCTTTCTTTCCCATTTTCATCAAGTTGAGCTAGTAATGCCCCCAAGGAAGATTCTATTGCTGAAATGTATAGAATAAGTGGTTTCCCTAGGATAGGAGGCATTAAAATAGGAGGATTTGCCAAGTACTTCTTGATTTGATCTATGATTTTTTGACAATCCTCATTCCAAACACATTTGATTCCCTTGTGTAAGTTCTTATTGAAAGGTTGAGCTCTATCTGCCAATTGTGAAATAAATCTCCTTATAGATTGAAGACGTCCCTGAAGACTCCTCATTTGAATAATATTTTTAAGAGGTGGCATATCTATGATTGCTTGAACTTTTTCAGGGTCCACCTCTATTCCTTTTGCTGAAATTATGAATCCAAGTAATTTTCCAGAGGTGACTCCAAATGCACACTTTTAAGGATTTAACCTTAGTTGAAATTGTGCCATGCAATCTAGAATTACTTCTAAATCATCTAAGTGTGTATCTCTTTGTTTAGACTTGGCCAAGGTGTCATCTACATAATATTCCATATTTTTGTGCATCATGTCATGAAAAAAGGTTGTCATAGCTCATTGATAGGTAGCTCTAGCATTTTTTAATCCAAAAGGCATAACGTTCCAACAATAGGTACCCCATGCACAAGTGAATGCAATCTTTTCTTGATCTTCAGGAGCTATTTTAATTTGATTGTACCTAGAAAATCCATCCATCAAAGAATAAATCTCATAACCTGCAGTCATATCCACTATCATGTCTATATTGAGGAGTGGAAAGTCATCCTTTGGGCATGCTCTATCGAGATCTCTAAAATATGTGCAAAATTGAATGGATTTGTCATGTTTGGAAACTAGTACAATGTTTGATATCCATTCAGCATAGGCAATAGCTCTTATAAATTTTGCACCAAGGAGTTTTTCTAATTCTTCTTTGACTAGAAGAGCTATGTGAGGATGCATCTTCCTCAATTTCTGTTTAAATAGTTTGACATTTGGAGCTATAGATAAGTGATGCATGATAAGATTAATGTCCAATCCTAGCATATCTGAATAAGTCCATGCAAAATAGATCTTCTTTTTCTGTAAGAACTTAGTGTAAGATTCTTTTTCTGTTGGTGACAAGGACTCAGCCAAGTGTACTATTTGTGGAGCCTCATCCGTACCCAAATTAACTGCTTTTGTTGGTTCAATAAGCACTGAAGATCAATCTTGAAAATAGCTAGGGAGACGATCAAGTACCTAATCCTTAGGCACCTTAGAGAGGTTTTCACCCTTGGGTACGTCATTTATTTTTACTTTTTTTAGTTCTGACACTGCCACACAGTGGTTTTCGCCATCAGAACACCTATTCTTTTTATTTTCTTTTCTTTTTATCTTGTGACTAAGGTACTTGATGTCTGGTTCTGTCATACTGGTAGCTGGTTCACTAGTGGAAGAGACTACGGGTTCAATGGCATTTAGATAACAAGCTATCTCATAATCATTTTGGAATGTTAATAGCTCAGGTTCTTGATAGCATTGGGACCAATCAATAAGGTTGGGATGAGCAAGGGGTAAATCAATGACTAGTTCAAGGCTATAAATATGGATGATATTATCGCTGGTGACTGAAGAGTCAGAGTCCGTCAAGTATCCCTCTAAGCTACCCAAATCAGGGTTCGTCCTAACAAACGAAAAATTGTCCACTAAGGAAATATGTGGGTTCAAAACCTCTAATCCTACACGTGACTCATTGGCTACCTTGAGTTGAGAACTAAAAGTGTGAACAACATCAATATCTCTATCAACTATAGAAGGCTCTGAAAAAGAGTCCCATTCATACTCATTAGAACTTGTATCTGAACTATGACTAGGATTCTTACACCATGAAGGTTTGGGACATCAAGATGTGGAAGGTCCAATTTCATCAAAAGTAGCACTTTCTCTTTCCATTAAATGAGTAAGATTCTTACGTTGGTGTTCTTTATTAGGATCTTCAATATCTGATTCTTGTTCTAGAGTTGCAACTGATGCACGGGTGACGAAAATATCTGAATCTCCCCAAAGGAGACTAGTGGAAGGGACCCAATCTTCACACATATCTTGTTGATTTTTCAAATTAGGTACATACTCAGGTTCATCGTCACTATCCAACTTTTCAAAGAGAGGATTAGTACACTTGTTGCAATTTTCAAATCCTAGGCCAACTGGTTTCTTAGACTTGCATCCAAATTTAGCATGATCGAGAGGTTTGGACCTAGCATCCAAATTGTGATTAAGAGGGCCATAACTGGGATAGCCCATCTTTTTGACAAATGTATACCCTCTTCCATAAGCCTTAAGAGAGGGAGAGAAGTTCTCATTATGCATATATTTTTCTTCTCTATAGATCTAGTCTCTAACAAATGTTTCCTCTTTCTCATCTTGGATAGGCACTGATGATTCTATAAATTTTCCAAATAAAGTCATAGCTGAAGAGGAAGGTTTTTTTGTCTTTTGAAGGTTTTCCATAAGACCGAGGTGAAATGGGCAATGTTGTGAGGGAGTTGAGTTGATACCACCCCATACCAAGGTCTATCATTTTAATCTTGTCTTTGCATTCAGCTAAGGTAGCACCAAAATCTTTTGCTTCTCTATTGAGGGGAAAATGAGCCCCTGCTAAAATTGAATTAATAGATAAAGTGTTATCCCCAGGTATATAAATCTCTCTTCCATTGTAGGGGAGCTTAACACATTGATGATAGGTAGACGACACTGCTTGCATATCATGAATCCATGGTCTACCAAGTAAGATATTATACGCAAGGGTCCAACATCAACTATTTGAAATAAAATATCCTTTTGAACAGGGTCAATCCTAACAAGAAGGACGGCCAAACCCTTGGAACTTCTTTCTGCTTCATCATAGGCTTTGATAGTAATCCTTTTTCTGGTATCTATAACTTCTTCAGAATAACCCAATTCTTTCAAAAGACTAAAAGAACAAATATTAAGCCTAGCACCCCATCTATCAACATGCACCTAACATGGGTGCAATGGATCATAACCTCAATATGAAGGGAAATATTGTGCGAATGGCTCAAAGATTTATCATCATCTTCTGAAAATGTAAGGTAATGAGGGCTAGCAATGTGATTAACCATATTCTGGAATTGATCAATATCTAAATTGTTGGGGACATTTGTCATACACAAAGCATCCTCAAGGATTTGTTTATGTCTCAGAGACAAATCTAAGAGCTCAGAGATCGAAATCTGAGTGGGGGTTCTCTGTAACTGATCAACAAGATTGTAGTTTGATTTAGGATTAACAGCTAGTTTCAAGGTGACAGGCTTGGATGCCACTTGCTTAGGTTTACTGGATTGGCTTGAATTGGGTCCTCTAATGACAATGGGACCTTGACTTCAGGTAATAGCATTAAGGGCTTGAGATGACCTTCTAGAGTTGGGACCCCTTAGCACCACAACAGGTTCTTTATCAAAAATAGGAGGAGAGTCTTCATCTAGATCATAACCATAAGGATCTCTGTCACTCATCATATTAACATTTTCTTTGACAACTTCAAGCATGTTGATCTGTGTAAGTATAATTGATCTCAGCTTTTCCATTCTTAACTTTAGAGGTTTCCCCCTTTTCATATTTGGGCAAAGGTTCCTTGAATGCCTTGTGATCAGCATTGGTGTTCAATCCATCTATTGTAATTTGTTTACTCTTAATGAGATCTTGAATGATATACCTGAGTTCCCAGCAGTGTTCAATGTCATGTTCAATACCATTATGAAATATGCAATAGGCGGTCTCCCTCCACCAATGTGGTTTAACAATAGGTATACAAAAATTCATAGCATCAAGAGGACGTATAAGATTGCTAGCAATAAGTTTATTCAAAATTTCCTCATAAGATTCACCAAAATTTGCAAATTGACGCTTTTCACCCTTAGGCTTATCTTGGTAGATTGGCTTACTTTCTTGTTGATTGGATGTATTGAGCTTCATAGCTTGAACATTACTAGATAAATGAAGCACAGGTTGATCTTTAGGTTGGGAGGAATCCACAACTCCATCATTAACCACTTGTTTGTTCCTATTCCAATATTGGTTCTTCCCTTTATCCTTATTAGAGTTTTTGTTTTGATCACTGTTGTTGTTATTTCCATGTTTAGTCAAAATTCCTTGTTCTCTTAAAACATCCTCAATTCTACATGCGGTCTCAACCATGGTGTCAAATGAATCAAAAACCATTTTCTTAACCTCATACCACATTTTGGGAACCAAGTTACTAACAAGAATGTCAATCTTTTCATTATCAGGAATAGTTCTAGGATAACAAGAGCATTTTCATCTCCACCTTTGCAAGAAGGTAACAAAGGATTCTCCTTGATTCTTCTTTAAGATACATAAGTCCAACAAAGTGATAGATCTTGAAACATTGTATGCAAAGTGTTGAACAAATCTATGAACAAGTTCTTTGAAAGTCTTAAGAGGAGGAGTTATCTTAGTAAACCATTCCATTGCTTGTCCCTTAAGACTTTGTGGGAATAATCTCTTAAGGTATGAATCATCTTGATGAAACTCAAAACTTGTGGTATAAAAATGATGCACATGATCATGTAGATCTCCACTCCCATCATATTTGTCATATTGAGGAATTTCAACCTTTCTAGGAAATTCTTTCATGTCAACACTCTTATCAAAAGGATTAGGACAAATCGAGTCCAATGAGAAAGAATTCTTAGGTGCAGACATTTGGTCTATTGTTCTTTACATTTCATTGAGCTTCTCCTCTTGGGATTGACCTTGCTTCTTGATTTTTCTATCCACATCAAAGTTTTAAGGGACCCTAGCACCCTTGTTGATTAAACTCACTAGGAACTTATCCTTGTTTTCTCCACATATTTTTCCACATACTATTGAAAAAGTGGTTCTTGTTGCATTTTCATGAAATCTTGGGAGGTGCAATCAAAGCTCGAGCTACTGCCTCCATATTGTGAACCATAATGAGCATGTTGGGAGGGTGGCCTTAAGTTCCTAGGAGGGGTTTGTCTCCTATGATGATCATGTCTTGAAACCCTTCTTCCTCTAGGGCTAGGAGTTCGTGATGGTGATCTTGAATGTCCCCTACTGCGTGGAGTCCTAGGAGGAGTGGATGGAGGAGAACTTTTTCCACCACTAACATGCATATTATTGAATGGATCATTGAGTTGTCTAGCCAAGAGCCTATCTCACTCCTCTTGGAAGGCTTTTCTTTCCATTTCCATCAAAGTTTGTTTCTCCATCTCTAGACGTCTAATTTGTTCTTCCTTATGAGCTTGTTCATCTTGGAATGCTTTCTTTTCACACTCAATCCTCTTGAGTCTATCACTCATGTAATTGGTAGGTGAGCTTGGTCTTGAATTTCGAAACAAGTTGTTGGTATAAGTTGTATTGACATGAGTATCATAAAGTTCTCCATGTTGGCTTTCATGTTGTGATTAGTTATCTTGATAAGCATGTCTTTTACCTCTTTCTCTCTCATCCCTTTGGTGTGAATCTAGATATCTTGTTGAAATAAGGGGTGAGGTTGGTCTACTACCATGAGAGGAATCACTGAATGAAATAGAAACTCTACTCTTTGTAAACATATTCTCATAATGTTTATCTCTGGCTTCCTTCTCTCTCCGAGTCATTATGTGACTCATATCCATAGAAGAATGAGAAGATGCTAAGGGGATACCCAACTCACTAAGATGACTCTTGGAATCAAACCACACTTTTGAATTATTCCTAGGTGATTGATCAAATATGGGTTCTTTTCCTTTATGTCTTTGGCGATTTTGAACTAGGGGTAATTGGTTAAAAACCACTTGAGGTCATTTTCCTTGATTTACTTGATATCTTGTTGTAATTGGCATGAAAGAAAAGGTACTAGCTAATAGGACTACCCTAAGAAATGTTGGTACCAAACTAGGATAGAAAAGGCATTAAATTGTCCAAAGAGAGGTGATAAGATAGAAAATTGCAAAGTGGAATGAGCCTACACTGCCACAGAGGTGCCCAATAAATTCGGGTGAATACCCTAGCACATTATGGATTAGGAGGATGTTCTTACCCAAATTAATTGAGATTGAAATTGAAATTATATGAAAGTGGATGGACAAGAGACTACCAAAACTCTCCCAGTTTAATATCAAAGAATCTAAAGGTTTATCTTTTCAACAAGGACGGTTTCTAGCTCACCAAGCGCCAAGCAAGGTCACTTGTGAAATCAAAGATTTCTAATCAAGAGGTCAAAATATAAAAATCCAAAGCTAAACAAGCTTCTAATAGCGGGGTAAGTAATCCAATCTGACCCGGATCAACCCAGAAAATTGGAAATGACAAGACATCAAGCTAAACGGGCTCAAAGATGACAGTAAATAGTTCACTAATAGGCAGTTTCGCGCAAGGATTTGCAGGATCGCACGACAGAATGCAGAGAGTGGTGTGAGAAAACTCAAACTGGTGAAACAAGAAATAGAAAACTAACAACAAGATTCGTGCGAGGATACTCACATAGCCATGCAAGAAAACGCAGCAAAGGGTGTGAGGAAATAGTTTTCTCGTGCGAGGAAAGGATACAAAACCTAGTTTTCACTTGTTTTAAATAACCAACTAGATGAATTAATAGATTTTATCATGAATCAGGGACGCAAGACAAAAATTAGGGAGTTCAAGCAACCAATGTCTTCAAACAATGAGAAAGGGACAAAGCAACCTTGCACATGAACATGGATAGTGTCATAGTATTTCTACTCCATAAGAATGCTACTTGTGTATGTTCTCAAATATTTTCCAATCACGCACATAGTACTAGAGAATAAAAAGTTGGTTGCACTATGGTTCTTAGTAATGGTTTGACTCTGCAACTTTTGCAATCTCAAGTGGGTGAAATCCAATTCCGGTGCACCAAGGTTTTGACATAGTTTGAGAATTTAATCAATTAGGAGCTGCTGAGGAGATCTGACAACCTACAAGAAACTACACCCGTGAAAATTTCTTCCACAAGGACATTTATATAGCGGTTGTTGCTACCATGGAAAAAATGGCTATTACCGCTTGAGGTTCTGTCCACATGGTTTACCCAATAAAGGGGATTTCCACTACGGTTAACCCTCTCTAACAAGGAAGACTCACAATATGGACCACATGGGGACTTGGTTTGGATTTAAGGGTTCCAAGTTTCTGATTCTCCCAAAAGGGAAAAGAGCATAATCCTCTAGCCTCTTCACCTCACCCAAACATAGCAAACAAGATTAATTGACCCACTAATTTTAAATCACCTCATTCAAGGTTCAGACAACAACAAATAACACCAATCTCCCCAAAAAGAGAAAGTATTGCCAAAAGTTGAAGCCCAAACCAACTTGACCAATGAGATAAAAAAAAAATCCTTCCCTACCTACAAGGGGATCTATCATCAAGAAGAGCTTCACATTTAAGAGAAGAGAGTGAAGCTCACTCTCTCAAGATCGCCACAAATAGTGTTCATAGGGCCTAATTACTATGTGAAACATATATGCAAGAAAGCAAATCTAGGTCCATTTTTAGAGCACCAATTGGAAATGTGATCTATGAAAGCAAGAAAACACTCAAGCTAATCACATGAGATGTTCATTTTATTTCCAAAATCCAAATGTTATAGAGAAGAAACAAAATACCTCAAGTCTAAAGCAACGCGAGTGTTTTGTTGTTTATCCACGCAAGTCCAAGCAATCCCCACGAACTCTCCAACAAGCAAGACAAGCAAACAAGCAAACAAGATATGCAATGTATATTCAACTTATGCAAACCCTAGGGTTAGATCTGAAAATCAATTATTAGGAGAAATAATAACCAGAAAATAATCCAAATGACAACTCACATCATGCATTAAACCATGTGAAAAATAAATGCAAGCCAATCATTAAATGCCCTTTTTTAAATTTTGATTTTTGACCTAGTCAACAAGATTGGACTTATATGCCATGAATTCAGATCCCAAACCCTAAATACAGAAAAGAGACCCCTATTAAAAAACAAAGAGCTTTCTAAAAATGTCATAATTTTAAAAATATCTTTTCATTTGTGCCCTAGGGAGCCATTTTTTCCAAAACAGACTAGTTTTCATAAATCAACCAAATGAGCTATGATATTGCATCTGAATTTAAAAATCAAAGAATGGACCCCATATAGAATTTAAATACCTTTCCGAAAATATAAAAATTTCTAAAAAATTTGCTGATTTGTGTCAAAAATTAATGTTTTATGAAAAATAAAGAAAAAATTATAAAAAATTCAAAATACCTCAGAAAATTTTGAATTTTTTACTGAAGCTTCTCTGATATGTCGCCAACCTGCAAAACAAATTTTAGACCAAACTCCAAGCCTTTTAGGAGATATGATCAAATCTTTCAAAAAAACCCTAGGTTTTTTCTTCAACTCATCCTGCACAAGGGTTAGGCTTGAAAAACTTCAATAACATAACCATGAAAAGATTAGAAAATCTAAAAATCTGAATAAAATGAAGGAAAATTAGGAGCATCATGCCCCACGGTGGGTGCCAAAAATGTGTGATGAAAATGTGTCACACTTCTATGGGTCATTCCATCCAAGGTTTCTCAAGAATGAGGCCTCAAATATCGACTCATAGCTCTCTAGTCATGGAGTGCAAAGGTTTGTAATGGAGACCCTCATATTGACCTAGTTGTGCCCATGCAAGTACACCATGAAATGAGAGATTCAATGCATGAAAATGAAATCTATTCTATATGATTGCAAATGCATAAAAGAAAATTAATCTAAATGATAACAATGCAAGATTATTCTATGAAAGGAAATATGAATCTAATCTACATGAATAGCCATGGATGCAAGAAGAAGACAAAAAAAGAGAAGTTGCAATATCCAAGCTTGAGTGCTCAAATCCTCCTCCAAAATTGCTCTCCAAACCTGCAACATAACAATACTATGAAAAAGATGATCTATGAATGAGAAGGAGAGGTCTCCTTTTAAAGGAAAGTGAATGGTTGAGATTAAGAGGCAAAAATCAAAGGCTATGATTAAGAGGCAAAAATCCCACCACTTAGGAGGATGTGAAGAAAAATAGATTTTTATTTAATTTATTTCATTTTTCATCAAATAAAGTGCTTTAAGTGGGGATTTTTATTTATTTAATTAAAAGAGGGGTTTTCTTTATAATTAAATAAATTGGAAGAAATTTATTTAATTAAATGGGAGGAATTTAATTTAATTAAATAAGATGAATTTTATTTAATTAAAATAGAGATTAAATCTTTTAATTAAATAAAAATGATCAAACCCTAGGAAATATTGAAATAATTGAATTAATTACGATTTGATCAAGGAAATTGATTTGAATTGAAAATGTTGCAAAGCATTAATTCAAGAAATTTGATAAATTGATAAAATGATAAATGGGGCCCACAGTTTAGGTGACCATTTTAGGGTGCATACATTCCTAACAATTGGTATTAGAGCCAAGTGCCTTGGAGAGAAAGCCTAACATCTTAAGGTAGATCAAATGACATACTTCAGGAAAGAGAGTCCTAAGTTTGATGGAGAGAACTATCTTGACTGGGAGAACAAAATGATAACACATCTTCAGTGTGTTGGATTTGAGATCTATGAGATTACCACTCATGCAATTGATGTTCCCACCTTGAAAGACCTTGCAGAAGAAGACTCTACAATTAAACAAAAAGAAGTATTCACTCAAAATGCAATTGCCAAGGAAGCCCTAATCAGTGCCTTATCTGACAGTGAATTTTTTGAGATAAAGAAGGTAGATAAAGCATATTCAATTTGGAAATAATTAGAAGACATGTTTGAAGGAGACATCCAAGAAAAGAATGTACGCAGAAAGACATGGAAGAAAAGATACAATAATTTAGAGATGCTACCTGAAGAAAACATCAGAGCTTACAATTAGAGAATTAATGAAGTAGTATCAAGTATCAGGAACAATGGTGGAGAAATTTTAGAGGATGATATAATGGACAAATTGATGACCACATTGATAGAAGACTACGAGAGAAAGATAAATATCCTAGATGAGACTATGCAACTTTCAAAAGACTTGAAGAGAGAGACTTTGATTAGCAAAATCTCTGCATTTGAGATATCAAGATTGAAGATAGAACCTAAAATGGAAACAGATTTCAAAGCCTCAGTCCATGGTAAGAAATCTTTAAGAAGCTCTAATAATAATGAGAAGGAAGAAGTTGACACTGAACTAGAAGAAATCATTGCTATGATTGCTAAGAAGGAAAGAAAAGGTAAAGGGAAATATGAAGGACAACTACCATTCAATTTTTTTTCATGCAACAAAGTTGGCCACTTTGTATCCAAGTGCCCTACAAGAGTTAAGAAGTTCAGATCAGATTACAAGCCCAAATACACTAAGGAATGCTATCATGTTGAAGATGGTGTAACTGATCATGATTCAGGAGAAGATGAAATTGGATTTGTTGCCATTAAATATATTGAGGAAATGCTTGAGGAAATGGACATTGAAGATGAAAAAGAAGCACACAAGTTAGCATTAGTTTCCAAAGCAGACATGAAAATAGACTGGCTCATAGACTGTGGGTGTTCACATCACATGACAGGTGACAAAGACATATTTGTACATCTAGATAAATACAAAGGTGACATTGTCATATTTGGAGATAACACTCCCAAACCTATCATAGGCAGAGGATCTATCACCTTAGATGGAAAGAACAAGACATATGATATTCTTTATGTTGATGGCTTGCATCATAACTTACTAAGTGTTGGACAACTGCTAGATAAAGGATATCAGTTGGAATTCAAGAACAATAGTTGTATTATCAAAAACAAAGAAGGAGACATGATTGCATCAGGCTCAAAGACCAAAGGTAATATTTTTCAGCTTAACTCTGAAGTAAGTTATTTTGTTGCAAAAGTGGATGACAGTTGGCTATGGCACAAGAGACTTTGTCATATCAATTTTGACAATATTGTTAAGATTAGCAATGTAAAGACAGTAAGAGACCTTCCAAGTATTGCAAGACCAGTTGATACTATGTGCAAGGAATGTGTGATGGGGAAACATGTGAGGACCTCATTCAGGAGTAAACAAAACTCTGCAGAGAAAAAATTAGATCTAATACATACAGACCTATGTGGACCTACTCAAACAAGATCATACTATGGAGAAAGGTATTTTATTTTGCTTGTTGATGATTTCTCAAGGATAATGTGGGTTGCGTTCTTAAAAGACAAATATGAATCTTTTGAGAAGTTCAAAGTATTCAAAGCTAAGGTTGAAAATGAATCTGGATTAAAGATAAAATGTCTGAGATCAGATAGAGAGGAGAATTCACCTCTGACTAGTTTTATGATTGCTACGAAGAACATGGAATCAAAAGATAGTTAAGTGCACCTAGAACCCCTCAGCAGAATGGGAATGTAGAAAGAATGAACATGATAATACTTGACACAACGTGCACTACATGATTGAAGGAAAGGTTGCCCATACCTATTGGAGAGATGCGGTCAACACAGTAGTCTATACTATCAATAGAATCCAATTAAGGCCAGGCGCAGACAAGACACCTTATAAACTTTGGTTTGGTAATGTACATGCTATAAAATACTTCAGAATCTTTGGAAACAAGTGCTACATCAAGAGAGATGATAGTATTGGTAAGTTTGATGCTATGAAGGTATTTTTCTTGGTTACTCTACTAAAAGCAAAGCCTATAGATGTTTTAATCTAAGATTGAAGATCATTGAAAGTACTCATGTAAAGATTGATGAGAAGTTTATGATTCAAGAAAGATACTATGAATGTGCTCCCATGATTGAAGATGAACCCAGACCTATCAATAAAGACACATTTATTGAAGAAATGTTTGACTGTATTGATGTTTCATGTAATAATCCTGAACCAAGTCAAAAAGAATCACAGATTACAAATGAGAGTGTCACTCCTAAAAACTTAAAATACACATCCAGATACCACTCTAAGGAAGACATCATTGGAGATCAAAGTGCAAAAGTCTTGACAAGATCCAAAGCAAAAGATTCAACCGTTGATGAAGAGGTATGCTTACTTTCATAGATTTAACCCTTAAGTGTAGAAAATGCATGCAATGATTTAGATTGGAAAAGTGCTATGCAAGAAGAACTGGATTAGATAATCAAGAATGGAACATGGGAACTGGTCCCTAGACCTTGTGACAAAAATGTGATTAGAACAAAGTGGATATTCATGAATAAGATGAATGAAGAAGGAATAGTGGTAAGAAATAAAGAAAGACTGGTATGTAGAAGATATGTGCAGAGAGAAGAAATATACTACACTGATACATTTGCCCCTATAAGCATACTGGAAGCTATCAAGTTGTTTTTGGCCTATGCAGCATTCAAGAACTTTAAAGTATATTAGATGGATGTCAAGTCAGCCTTTCTGAATGGTGACTTGAAGGAAGAAGTCTACATAGAGAAGCCTGAAGGATTAAAACTTTCAGACAAACCAGACATGGTATGCAGACTAAAGAAGGCACTTTATGGAGTCAAACAGGCCCCAAGAGCTTGGTATGAGATACTTGACGGTTACTTAACAAATATAGGATTCAAAAAAGGAGCAGCAGACTATAACTTATTCATAAGAGAGACAGATGAAGGATTACTACTCGTTTCTATTTTTGTTGATGACATTATCTTTGGAGGTAATGACAAACATAGTGCAGAATTTGCCAAAGAGATGAAAAGTGAGTTTGAAATGAGCATGATTGGACCTATAAAATATTTTTTGGGACTGAATGTAAAACAAACAGACAAAGGCATATTTATAAATCAGTCTAAGTATGTAAAGGAGATATTGAAGACTTTCAAAATGGAATATTGCAAACCAGTAAGCACCCCTATGATAACAGGAAGCAAGCTTTCTAAAAATGATGATTCCACAGCAGTTGACAAAACACTATACAAGTCTATGATTAGAAAACTCATATATCTTACTCAATCTAGACCTGATATTACTAATGCAGTTGGCATTGTTGGAATATTTGTAGTTGAACCTAAACAAAATCACCTAATGGAAATAAAAAGAATATTCAGATACTTAAAGGGGATTGTAGAATATGGTTTATGGTATCCTAACTCAGAGAATATACAACTTCACATGTATACTGATGTTGATTGGGCAGGTTGTGTTGATGACAGAAAGAGCACATCAGGAGGAGCAGTATTTCTTGGAGACAGGTTGGTTACTTGGACAGGCAAGAAAAAAAATTGTATTTCTCAGTCAACAACAGAAGTTGAGTATGTTGCAGCAACACTGAATTGTTCAACAATGGTTTGGATCAAACAAATGATTAAAGACTTTGGTATTTAGATTGATTATCCTATTATTATTCACTGTGATAAAACTAGTATTATCAATATGTCAAAGAACCCTGTGATGCACACAAAGACAAAACACATTGAGATCAAATATCATTTTATAAGAGAAAAATTTGCAGACAAAGAAGTAAAGTTGGATTATGTAAGCACTAAAGAACAATTAGCAGATATTTTTACAAAGCCTTTATCAAAAGATACTTTTGAGTATCTCAGGGAGAAGCTGGGAGTAATTCCCTTTCCTGAGTCTGATTAGAATTTGAAACAAGAACATCATTCCTTGGTGATTGATGAATGGTTGACTACTCTACTTCTTGAGTAGTACCTATGCTTAATAGTGTTTGGCATCCTTTTCCATTGATGTCAAAGGGGGAGTATATAGTCATGAAAATAAAAACACAGTCAGAGGAGCAGCATCAGTGTAGAGCAACCTTTGATGAGGATATTGAGAAGATTGTAAAAAGAAGGAAGAAAATTTGAGTTGATATCATATGTTGCCATCAATGTCAAAGGGGGAGATTGTTGGAGATTTGCTTCTGTGCAAATAATTGATTGTATGTTTGTCATTGATGACAACATATAATATACAACGGTGTCCTATATGAAATTATCAGTATAGATTTTTTGGAGCTATGTGTGTCTATTTCCATGGTGTAGACATGTTCTGGTTGCTATGTGCATTCATGTAGAGTCAAATCTACAATTTCAGTGGAGTTATGTTAATCGGTTATGGCAGTTACAGTTTCTGGAGATTATCTGTTAAGAGCCGACAAAAAAATAGTGTTTCTTTGCATGCGCCTATCTTTGGGATATGCGTGTTTGTATTCATGTTTAGGTTTTTGTTAAGAATTATTATACAAAGGCACCAGAATTGTGTTAATAAAACAGTGTTGTTGGAGTTAATTTGGTGAAGCTGACTTTGTGAAGCATCGCGTCTATTTAGTTTGAGTTGTGCGGTCCTAACTTTGATTGTGTGATTAGTTAAGCCAACAAGGATGTTGTTGAAGTGTTTCCTACATCCGTTGTGACCCTATCCTTGGGAATATATATATCAGTTCAAATGTAATCGCTATGTGTCAAAAATGAAGTGAAAAAGAAAAGACAGAGCAGAGCAGAATGTTATACAATTAATGGTCTATGTGAAGAAATAGAAGAAGACTACAATTCACTGGAACTGATCAAGACATCAGGTCTACTTAAACAATTCATTATTAGATATAGTGTATATCTATTTTCCAGAAGGTTGCAACCCTCACCATTTGAGCAGTGAGCTCTTGGACAGTGAGTCCTCACCCCTAACAAGGTTATTTATAAAAGACTCCTAATAGGGTCCAACCTTTGACCAGGTCTCTGTACTTATTGCATTGTAAATAAAAACTCCTAATAGGGTTGCAAGATCTTCTAAAAAGGATCATTATAAACTAGTACAGTTATTTGTGGGTGCTAATTCCCACCGGGTTTTTTTTTTTTTATCTATTTTGGTTTTCCCCATGACCAAAATTGTGTTGTTCAATTCTGTGATATCTTGTTGAGTTTATATTTAAATTTATTATGTACTTAATTGAAAAGAATTAAATCT
Source organism: Thuja plicata (assembly GCA_018584345.1). Taxonomy (NCBI): domain Eukaryota; kingdom Viridiplantae; phylum Streptophyta; class Pinopsida; order Cupressales; family Cupressaceae; genus Thuja; species Thuja plicata. The sequence goes on along the minus strand of MU227924.1, from coordinate 2,355,067 downwards.
TGTAGATAACTGATTCACCCCCCCTCTTAGTTATCTCTTGGGACTATTCCTAATAGAATACCCTAGAAAGATACCTTCATAACTTTTGGAGTCAAGCTTTCCATTTCTTTCATATTTCAAAATATAGCATTGACTACCAAAGATTCTGAAGTAACTTACATTGGGTGTGTAGCCATACCAAAGCTCATAGGGTGTCTTCTTTGTGTCCTTCAATTTTACTCTATTTAATGTGTAGATAAAAGTACTAACAACTTCCCTCCAGAAAGTTTGAGTGATGCTTTTCTCAATCATCAGTGTTCTTACACAATCAACAATTGATGTGTTTCTCCTTTCAGCAATTCTATTTTGTTGTGGTGTTCTTGGTGCAGAAACATGTCTTTTAATTCCATGCTCATTGCAATAGTTAGTGAATTCATCTGAAATAAATTCCCCTCCTCTATCTGGTCTTAAGTATTGCAATTCCTTACCACTTTGTTTTTCTATAATAGCCTTATACCATTTAAACATCTTGAATGCTTTTGATTTATCTTTTAAGAACATAACTGTCATCATTCTAGAATAATCATCTACAAAGAGAATGAAATACCTATCTCCATAGTAGCTCTTTTTCCTCATGGGTCCACATAAATCAGCATAGAATAATTCTAGAATAGAATTAGATGTATGGGCTTTACTCTTGAAACTAGACTTTGTCATTTTACCTTTTTGGCAATTCTTGCACATGATATGCTTGGGCTTTGACATGCTCGGTAAGCCTCTTACTCTTCTTTTATTGCTTATCTTTATCATGTTGTCAAAATTCATATGGCATAGTCTTTTATGCCACAACCATATGTCTTTGTTTCTAGCCATTAAATAAGTGGTGTTAATGTCATCAAGATAGAAAAGGTTACTTTTTGTCTGTTCACCAGTTCCGATCAACCTTCCTAATTCATTAAAGATCTTTTCCTTCTTATTCTCAAATGCTACTCGATGAATTGTATTATTCAGTTGTGAAACACTCAGTAGATTATAATTCAGTCCTTTTACCCAGTAAGAATTTTCACATTTGATCAGGTTATTCAACATTATGGTTCCTTTACCTTCAATTGGACAAGATGTGTCATTACCCATTCTTACTGATCCAACATTATAGTATTCAAAAGTTTCAAACTTTTGTTTATCACCGGTCATGTGGTGAGTGCAGCCACTATCTATAATCCATACATCATTCTTACTAACCTTAGATATGAGTGCAGTCTCTACATACCTTTCTTCTTCTTCGTCTGAATCATCCTTCATGGATACAAATACCATCTCAATGTCTTTATCAGATTCGGTGTCAATGTCTCCAACTCTGTTCTCAGCTAGGTAACAAGATTTCTTTCCTTTGTCCTTGTAGTCTTGGGTATCTCTTCTGTTAGATTGTCAGTTTCTTCAACAATCTCTATTAGCACCTCGGTCAAACTTCTTTTCATATGTTCTGTCATTACTTCTGTCATATTTTCTTCTATTAGGACATCTTGTAGAAAAGTATCCAACCTCTTTACAATTAAAACATACAAGTGGCAATTTACCTTTGTACCTACCTTTTCCTCTCTCCAATATTCTTTCCCTTAGTGCTTCAATATCATCAAGTCCTTGGTCATCACTATCACTTTCACTATCATTTCTAATAGTGTGTCTATGACTTGACTTACTTATTTTCAAAGAAGATTTGAATGCAGACTCTATAGATGGTAAGAAACTATTATCAAAGTTATTCATCTCAAATGAAATCAATCTACCAATCAGACCATCTAGAGTAACATTATTATTTGCAACTGCTCTCGTTTCTTGTATAACGGATACTCTAATAGCATATACAGGTAGTAAGGTTCTTAGGATTTTACTTACCACTGTCTCTTCTTCATGTACACCTCCAACTCCTTGGATAGCATTGACTACCTCTTTGATTCTACAGCTATACTGAGTGATATTTTCTCCTTCTTTCATATTTAGGTCATCAAACCTCCCTCTTAGGCTTTCTACCTTGGCTCTTAGTACATTAGCATCTCCTCCATGTACCAACTTCAATTTATCCCACATTTTATTTACAGAGGTGTAGGTTTTGACATCTTCAAACTCAACATCAGAGAGTGAGGAAGCAAGTTCTATCATCATGCAATTATGCTCATGCTTTTCTCTCAATTTCTCAAGTGTGTGAGGTCGTGTAGGAAACACATATTCAATATCTAGGTGTTGAGTAACATAATTACCAATACTTGATAGGTGGAGTCTTATTCGGCTTTGTCATGATGCAAGGTTGTCTTTATTCAACTTGGGCACATCTTGTTTGTTCATCTTGTGATCTTTTGCTTGAGCTGTTAAACTCCCTTTCTAAGCACACAAGTTGTGATACCAATTGTTAGAATAGCTGAGGCGGGGCGGGGGGGGGGGGGGGGGGGNGGGTGAATCAGTGGCCTAAAAAATATTCTAATAAATCAACCCAAAAACTTAGTACCACAATATTAAGCCTCTAGTTATCTTCAGTCCTAAAAGATGTATGCCTTCAAATAACTACTACTCGGAGTTCACTATTAAACCTTATTCTTACTATTTACTGATTAGCAGTCTTTCATTTACCGAAAAACACTAATTTTTTTTGACCAATCCAGATTAGTTATCTGTAATGAAAAAAACTAAAGTTATGACTCATAAAGACATTGACACATGGATTTTTAACGTGGAAACCCTGTTAAGGGAAAAACCCACTTGGGACCAGTAACCCAAAATTTTTACTCTTCTAAAGTGAGCTCCGTGAAGAGAAAACCCTGTTAAAGGTTACAAACACACTATTAGGTGTGACCTTGTTAGAGGATTTAAATAGAATAGTTTGTCACTTGATATCTGGCATCTCTATGCTACCTTCTATGACCAAACACAGTGTAGTTTGTCAAATGGTATCTGGCATCTCATGCTATCTTCATGATCAAACTTTTTGATACTCCTTGGGATATATCTCAATATAGAAAGGATTGTTAAGTCCTACTCAGTTAAGAGACTTTCTGAATCAATGGTTAAACTAAAATAGTAAATGATCTGTTCACACATACAACTTAGATTTGCAGATTTTCAGATCTATTGTAAGCTCATAATACCTTTTTGATCAATATGTATTTTCAATACCTTTGCTCCACTTCTTTCTGATCGGTGATGCTGTGATTCTCTGTTGCTCAGTTTCCATAGAAATCTTTAGCTCTTTCCTCAAATTTATTGATCAGGACTATATGAAGTTGTTCTTTATCAGTTTCTCTCTAGCATCCTCTTTTTCTATTCACTCTCCTTATTCATAATGAATTAGATTGTCTCTTTATAGACATGATATCACCGTTTCTCACTTATTGATTTTATTGTTCTTGGCATGATCCGCAATCTTAGACAATCTTGCTTTAAAGCTTTACTTAAGTTTTATCATGTAGATTTCTCCTTGACAACTGGATAAAATAGATTTAAATCTTTTACTTATCTATGATTTTAACTTGTCGATGAAAACAATGTTAACAACTAGTTAAGTCTATCTTTAGCTCTTGCCAGCTAATTATTTTGTCATTTTTGAACTTCAGTTCTTTTCGGTGTTTAACTCTTTGATAGATTCGGTCAACACTTTAGTTCTCCTCGGGCTTCTTCGTCAGGGTTGTCTGTCTGTCGGGCATCACTGTGAAGTTTTGCTCGTCAGCAATACTTGTGATTCTAATCGTTGGTAATGCTTTTTGGGTTTCTTGCTTGGGCAACACTGTGACTTTTACTTTCAAGTTTCTCTGTCCGTCGGGTTCCTCTAACCGTTGGTGTTTGTAGTTACTTAGTGAATGATGATCTTTTATGCATTACTGAAAGCATAATCTTTATCTCTCTGATTCTCTGAATTATTTTAACACTTTGTATATAACCGATCAGATTATATCAAGTTGAAATCAATGACAATACAATCCATTAAATGATTTAATGTCTTGCATTATCTTTCTTCATTTCGGTGATCAACTTAACATCTTCAAACATTCCATCAGTTATATGTCATCATTTATCATTTCTGAATCTTGAACTCCACAAAAGAAGTGACATGAACCTAAGCATTATTTCATGCTCCCCACCACAAGTGGTAAATATTTCTAGCATAAGAACACTAAAGAAAAGGTGGGACACACTTTATTCACTTTTCGTACAAAGAACACATCTAGACGGGCCTTGAAAACCCCTCTTTCTTAAATCCTCCCAAGTGAGACATTTACTTTGGATAACCAACCAAAGAAATAAATTGCACTTGGGCCAAGAAAAGAGATTCTAAACCTGTTTCGACCAAGAGACACTATTCCTACCATGCACCTTCTTGTCTATCTCTTGGTATCCAGAAGCAACAATAAATTTACCCTTTGGATTAGGACTCCAAGTTAGAACATCTCTATCCTAGAGAGAGTTACACAGTCTTCTAGCCATAATCTCCACTAGCTCCTGATGATTCTTTTTAGTTACACCCAATGACCACTCTTGAGGATTCTTCCAACACGTCACTTGAACTTGCCCCTTAAGAACACTAGTTTTAAAGTCAGCTACCCTATACCAACCAACTTCTACAAAAATATCACAAAGGGGTTGTAGATGAGGGAAATGAGATATAATCAGGGGATGACCATCCCAAGAATCATGCCATAATCAAGCATCTGATCCTTTATTATAAATCTAGAAAGGGTCATATTTAATGAGTTTTTCCCCTTTTTTTAGAGTACCCCAAATCACAGAATCTCTCTCCATCAAGTTGCACCAGGGCACATTCATACTATCAACACCACTGAGATACTTGTGAGTCATGATTCTATCCCAATCATGATCCTGACAAGTGCGCCATCTCCACTATAATTTGGCTACTAGAAGTTGGCCCATTAAACCAGTATGCCTAAGACCAAGACCCCCCTCTTTCTTTGGTCTACAAATTGAGTCCCACCTAACCAGGCTCCACTTACAAGAAAGAAAATTACTATACCAAATAAATTGATCAAAGAGGGAATCAAATTCTTTCACAAAACTAGACGAGGCCACCTACACAAAAAAAATGTATATAGGCAAAGCATAAACAACTAACTTCAATATAGTATCTCTTCAAGCTAATGATAGCCATTTCCAGGTCCAATGGCTAACCCTCTTGCGAAACTTGGCTAACCCTCTTGCGAAACTTGTCCTGCATTTCTTGTCAAAAATCTCAGCATTGAGAACCCACACCAATTGGAATCCAAAGGTAGACCAAAGGAAGGGAACCAATAGGAAATCTAAAAAATTTAGGCAATCCTATTTTGAATAAGATGAGGAATATTAAAGAAATAAATAAAAGACTTATCTTCATTAATTTTCTTCCATGAGACAGTCAAATATGTGCTCAAAGTTTTCTTGAATTCAATAGCTTCGCTAATTCTGTCTCTCCCCATCAAAGCAGTATCATCCACAAATTGCAAGTGAGAATTGGGAGGAAGATTCTCACCCAAACTCCACACTTGAATCAAACCCTTACCAACCTTGGGTTTGATGATTCTACCAAGCCCCTTAGCCATGAGGATAAACAAATAAGGAGATAGCGAGTCTCCCTACCAAAGATACCTAGAGGTACTAACAATCTTAGAGGGTTCCCCATTAACCAAGATCAAGAAGGAGGCAGAGGAAACACAACTCATAACATAGCTATCCCATTCACTGCTAAATCCAAAAGCCCTAAGAATACTCTATAAAAAAAAATCCACTTGAATCTATCATATGCTGTTTCCATGTCCAATTTGATAAACATTTCTTTCTCTTTAGAAGTGATCATGGAATGAATGAATTCAGTAGCAATCACAATTCCATCCAAATTTTATCTTCTAGCTACAAAACCACCCTACTTGAATTAGAGATAAGAGTTTTGAGACATAACTTGAGTCTCTTGGAAATAAGTTTTGTGATAATCTTATAAACCACATTGCATAGTGCAACTGAATGGAACTGATCAAGTCTATTCACATTTTCCTTCTTAAGAATAAGGGCCAAAAACATAGAATTCATGGCTTTTAACATCTTCTTATTATTATGAGATTCCTGAACCACCTCCAAAAGGTCCCATTTTATAACCTCCCACAACTCCTAGTAAAATTCAACGGGGAAGCCATCCAGACCAGTGGATTTTCCTATTTTCATCTAAAAAAAATATTCTCTAATTCTTGTAGTGAAACAAGGTGACTATGAGCCTCATTCATTTCTTGAGAGAGAAGGGGGGAATACACTCCAAACTAGATGTTTTTTCTTCCCTAGCAGGGAGAAAATAATCCTTAAATAAAGTTGAGAAATATTGATGGGAATTTTGAGAGGTGTCCCTCAAAGAGGAGAGTTCAAGACACTAAAGATGAAATGAGATTACCAGATCTCCTTGACTTAACAAAGTTATGAAAAAAAATCAATTTTCCTATCTCATTCTTGTAGCCATTCAACTCTAGAATTTTTTTTCCAAAATATATCCTCTTGAAGCTCCCATTCCTCTAGTTCCTAGACAATCATAGCCTCCTTTTGACTTAACTCCAAAGTAATACCCTGGTCTCAGATCAAGTGAGTAATAGGGTCCAACTGAGTCTGGGTTGCATTTTTTCTATAGTTTAGATTCCTAAAACATTACATATTCCATCTTTTGAGTTTGTATTTCACATGTTGCAATTGTTTAATAAAAGAATATATAGTCGTACCATGAGAGGGTTTCTCCTCAAACCACCAATATGTGACCAAGTCCCGAAGAGAGGGGTCCGTCAACCACATGAGTTGAAACTTAAAAGAGGGCATTTTTGAAGCCCTAGAAGAATTCATATATTTTTTGATTGGTCGATGATCTGAGCCTCTCCAATCCAAGATCTCAGAACTAGTATACCATCTATCTCCCACCCAGTAGTAGGAAATCATGAATCTATCTAGTCTCTTAGAGATTGCATCTACTCCACTTCTCCTATTGTTCTAAGTGAACATTCCATTATTTGGATTTACATCAACAATATTCAAAATCTCAATATTATCATTGAGAGTATGTTTGAAGGATCTAATGTAGCCACACCCCCTCTTTTCTCTTCCAAGTTGCAAAATGCATTGAAGTCCCCAACCAAAATCTAAGGGAGAAAGGATTTTAGAGAATGAACATATCTAATATGGTCCCAAAGTTGAGATTTTCCTAAGAGAGTTATAGGAGCATAAAAATTGGGAAAAATACAAACTTTGCATGAATTCAAACAAGAAGCCACCATAATAATAGAAGAGCGACCTATGATCAACCATTGAGGGAAAATATTTATTGGTTCTCACAAGAAAGCCATTCCTTTTGAACTACCATGAGCCCCCCACATACTAAAAAGCTCCTCACGACCAAATCCTAGAAGCTCTGCTTTTATTTCCTCCAATGACAATTTAGTCTCCTGAATGAAGACAATGTCAGAAGAATGAGAAGCAATTAAATCTTGAACAACCTTTTTTTGGGGATGTTGTTCAACCCCCTTACATTCCATGATAAGACAATCAATTTTGAGGAAGGGAGAAGTGGGAATCAACGGGTTTCACAAACTTAGACTCAACCAAAGTATCTCGAGCAATCTTCGCCTTCTCCTAATCTATTTTCCATCCACTCTTCAAATATTTCTCCATAGGCCCCTTTTTAAGGTATTTTTGTTGTAGGCCTAAGGAAGGAATAGTCCTATTACTCTTTGTAGACATTAACTACATCTTTCAAGAATAGGTTCTCACTAGGCTCTGCCATAACTGAAGATTTTAGAGGAAGATTTGTATCTATTTGTCCATCCCTTGGATCCACTATGGTTGCCTTCTGTTGACTATTTCCATTGTCCTCCTCCAATGTCACTCCCAAAGTTTAGCACCGAAAGATAGTCCAACTAGAATTTCTTCCTCCTGAACAAGTAACTAAAGCTTCAAACTGCTTAGATACTCCATCATTTTGTCTACCCATCCAAGTCCTCTTTTGACCTCTTCCCTTATTACAATTTTTAACATGAATGAAGTCATCTTTATCAGTGATCACATCCGATATAGGAGCCTTCCCTTTATCCACCCTAGTCCAACTAATCTATAAGAGGCATTAACTGATGTTAATGGCCTAGCTAGGGAATTTTCTTTGTAGATTTTGCATCTGAATGACAATGCCTCATAGTCTAGATGTTGAATCCAAGAAGAGGATCCAATACATATTTCTATAGAATCTAGTAAAGGGTTATTTAAATCAACTTCAACATAAATATGAGCATAAGAGATTACCTTTCTATCCCGAGTCTGAGTAGCAAGACCAACATATTTGTCGAGGAGAATACCAATGGAGTGAAGAATATCTTATCGTCAGAACTCCAAGAGAAGCCTTGGAAGCTAAATCCAAACAAGGACTCACGAGGGAAGTTCCTCTACCGAATTTAAGCCCACATGCCAAAGTTTGACAAAGAGCCCAACTTGGTTAAAGAAATATGGGTCTCCTTCAAAAGCTTTATGTTTATTTTCCATGCAAGAGAAGATAACCAAAAAATAATTATTGGATGTCAATACTATCTCCATGTCCCTTTCAGGGTTCCAAAAATTTTTGGCCCAAGATTCCAAAACTAGTAAGGAAAGGGGAAGCCCCAAAAATTTGCAGATAAGAGCATGATTTCTCCAATATGTAATGTCATCCACAACTGATTTTGGTTGAATTACCAAGACTGGACACTCTTGACATCTTTCCTAGCATCCATTGACTTTCTTGATTTTCAAAATCGCCTTTGAGGGGCCTCCATAACTCTTATTCGAATCTTTAACACTTCCATGCAAAGAAAGGGACGGGACAAAAATATATCGATGGAATCAGAATTCACCGAAAATTCTATAACCACATAGGAAAACAACTCCCCATAACTGAGCCTTGCACATGTTATTACAAAATACTTTCAACAAAAGAAATATATATGAAGCATTAACAACCAGCACCACTTCCTGTCCGACACTACTTTGCTCCACCGAACTCCTCCCCTGGTCGGAAGAATTCCAATCTCTAGCCAAAACACTGCAAGACGGAATGGAGGGGATCCCTTTCCCTCCAATCGCCCAACCCAGAAAGCAATAGAGGCCCCCCAAGATGGAATGGAGGGGATCCCTTTCCCTCCAATCGCCCAACCCAGAAAGCAATAGAGGCCCCCCAAGACGGAATGGAGGGGATCCCTTTCCCTCCAATCGCCCAACCCAGAAAGCAATAGAGGCCCCCACACGAAAAAAAGATAGCGAAATAGGCAAGGGCACATGTCCTAGTTGCAGAACAGAACTTCGTCCGCCATCCACCTCCATATCCCGTGTCAAATTTAGTCTACGAAAAACATATTATTTGTAGCTTTAAAATAAAAATTGATACACTTTATCTATTATGGGAAAAATTCTCCTACATGATAGTGACCTCCGCAATGAAACATAACTCCTTACACAAGCATCTTTAACTCCCACCATCACAGTTAGAAATCTAACTCCTTTAAGTACTAATTACACCTTGACCTTTCTACTATAACTCCCTATTCAATATGCTATTACAAAAATATTTCTAAGCTGCTAGAAAGTAAATAAATAGTTACATACATCCCCACCCTTATATAGATGTTTCAATTTATCTACTCCATAAATTTTGGAGATACCTACGTAATTAATTATCTATAAAAAATTAAGTTGAAATAAGATGACTAGGACTTGTAAGGTGAATAATATATATCTATTTCGAACAATCAAGTGGTGTATCATAATTTGACAAAAAAATAAAGTAGTATTAATCTTACCAATTCATCTTTTATTGACTAATGACAATTGATTGATAAAGATGTTTATATTCCTAATCACAATATCTCCATAAAAACAAGTGTCTTTATTTGTCGTAATTAGTTATAATTATAATTATATATGTAAATTTAATTCTAATTTAATTATAAATATTAAGTATATTGTAATTAATATTTATTTAATAAAAAGAAAATTATTATAGATAAAAATTAAATAAGAAATTTTGTATAAAATCTTAAAAATAATATTTAATAAGTTATGTTGTTTATATTATAGTTATAATTGTAAAAATTTAAAATATAGTTATAAATTTTAAATGTAAGGTAGAATTTAAATAACAAATAAAGGCTAAAATTATATAATATTGCATATATGATATAGTATCTTATATTATATATTATAGAATATTATATATTATATATTAGAAATTGTAATAATTATTTATTTTTTATAATATATATTGAAAATATACTATAGTAAATATTTTAGAATATATATAATAGTTATATATTATAATATTGTTCAAATATATTGAAATTAAATTTTGTAATGAAAATAGCATGTTTGTAGTAATAAAATATAAAATATAGTATCTCATAAAAATATACTATATTGTAAATTCAAAGAACAATTTCAAAATTAATTAAATGATTCCAAAAAAGAGGTCCTAACCAATTCAATCAATCATATTGAAGATAAGTAATTTGTAGAATATAGAAAATGAATAAATAAATATCTATGAACTTGATGAGATAAAGAAAAGATGATTGTATTGAGATAAGATACAATATACAAACAACCTCCAAGGTAGAAACAATGAAGGAAACAAAAGAAAGCATGTCCCAATCATGTAAAGGAAATGGCATTGTACTAAAACCTACACATTTAAACAACACTAAAACAATATTAAAAAATTATGCTCAATTAAATAGCACTCACGCCGTTCCCATTATGCATTGGAATGCACTTGCTATTAACGATTTAGTAGATACCTAAAGAAAACCAACTAAAATGAGTTTGTAAAGTTATGTCGGTAATCTAGAGATGGTGGCCAAAGAGTTAAAGGAAAATAAACTAATCTTCTTTATTGGTTAGACACATTTATATCATTTTGAAGAAATTTTTTTGCTTCGATAGTTGGAGTGTTTGATGATAAATTGGCATTTAAGGATTCCGCTCCAACCTTTAGTTATGTTTTTTCCAGCCGACCCATTACATTTCTTCATATTAATGAAAATTGATTCCTTTTTAGCCCCACCATTCTTTTTTAAAATGGTTTGGGACATTATTGGAAAAAAAATCAAGTTCGGAGCATTTTTCATTAATATTCGCCCTTATAATTTGGAAGCTTATAAGCCTTTTTTAAAGGATTTGAATGGAGTTTAATAAGTGATTGCAGATGTAGATGTTTTAGTTCTTTTAGCTATCAAAATTTAAATGTGATATTTTTATAAAAAAAATTTATAAAAAATAATAATGTTTTGAGATGAAAGAGGATCTATGTATTATTTAAGAATGTAGAATGTTTTTAATTATAATATTATATTGTATTTAATACGTGTAATTTATTTTAGTTGAAAGGTGAATTAAGTTAAAATTTAAATTTTGAAAGAAAGTGTTTGTAGGGTTGGTTTTATAATTATAATAATATTTGAAGATGGACAAACAATTAGATAATTCACTAATGTGTATAAGTAATGGGTACATAATGAACATATAAATGTGCAAATAAAGTGATTGAATAGAAATTACATATTCAAGGATAAGACAAAGACTATGTATATAAAGAGATAAGAGATCAATGAGATACGACGAACTTTGTAGAAGATTATACCATTTATCACTATTTGTAGATATATTAAAAAAATGAATATATAACTATGTGAAAAATGATATGGATATACAAATTTCACTATTTAACTTTAATATATGAATATTTATCTTGCCTAGAAACAATAAATTTCAAATTCAAATCTTATCTAACAATATCTAAATCATTATTTAAAACGACCTTAAATCAAAATATCCAAATAAAATTTAGGGGAAAAGGACTAGTAGTGACTCGGGGTCCAATAATCATTCACTCATTGTTACACAATAAAGTCACTAGTAGTGGATCATTTATATACCAATAGTTGATCATTTTTTGCCTTTTTTGATCCATGATTGGCTCATTTGTGCACCACTACTGGAGAATTGTGAACCACTACTGGGACATTTGTCCACAAGTACTGGTGATTTTTGGTGATTTGAGTGAGTGGTTATTGGTGCAATGGGGGTCAAGTATCAGTCAACACTTTTTTTAACCACTTTTTTACCCTTTAACACATAACATCTCCTATAGAGTGCAACGCTATTAGCCAGAAGTTGAAACCTTAGCTTTAAGCAATTAAGTTGCAAATGGAAACAACTAAAAAAAATCGTTGAAATCTAAAATCATTTACTACCTTAATTAAGCGCGTGAAGTTAGCTATAGCCACTACTAGTCTCTTTCCCCTATATATTTTTCATAAATTTAAATGATCACAAAAATAAATAATAAATCTAATATATGTATACAAATAAATTGTATTATCGCTTTGATTGCTAAGAAGGGAGATGCCACCTCAATAAACGATTTTCGCCTTATAAGCCTTTGTAACACTATTTACAAACTTCTTTCTAAGCTGGTGGTCTTCTGGCAAAAATCAATTTTGGATAAATTGTTTTCTCATAAACATAAAGGATTTTTTTCAAGGGAGGCATATAATGGATGTTGTGCTCACTACCCACAAAATAATACACTCAATCCACCATAGTAAGAAGGTTGGTATGGTATTCAAAAGTGACATTTCTAACACCTACGATAGGGTCTCATAGACTTTTTTGTCTAAAATCCTCAGAAAATTTGGTTTCAGAGGAAGATTTTTGAGAATATTATAAGCTTGAACATATACTACACAATTGATTTCAGTTCTAGTGAATGGTTTTCCAAAAGGCTACTTCTCTTGTGGTAGAGGTTTGAGGCAAGAGGATCCTCTATCCCCTTACCTCTTTATCTTGGCAGTGGAGACTCTTGGTAGAAATGTATGTAGAATTTTGTACTCAAGGGCTTCTTAAAGGTGTTGTAGACACTTAAAAATGGCCAGTTGCTCTCATGCCATGAATTTACTAACATTCTTCTTAGATTATTAAATAACATTTGTTAGTTAATTAATCATCATCTTTCCACTATTCTAAATTCAAAATCATCATTTCCCTATAAATCCATAATTAAGTGATTTTAATTAATTGCTTAATTATTAAACGTCTAATCAAGTATTTATCTATAAAATAATTAATGTTATTTAATTATTCCCCATGTCATTATATTTAATTAAATAATCATATTATTTAATTAATGATTCCCTCTTATTATTACATTTATGTAATAATTAAATCAAATCCCCATTCATGATTAAATAAATAATATTTATTTAATTAGACTAATTATTCCTCTCATTTTATAAATAAGTAATTATTTATTTATATTTCTCACATGTCCAAGTAAATGAATTATTTTATTTATTTATTTGTAATTATTCTCCCAATTCTAACTCATACTAACCCTCTGTCTAACTCATCAATCATAATTCATGACTAATCAATATGTTCACTCTTCTATTGGGTGATCTCACAATAGTGTGTCTCACTTTTTGGGACAAAGGATTTCAGACTTGCTCAAAAAAAAAAAATTTGATGGCTTCGCGCGAAGTGACTGATAGGCTTCACGCGAAGTGCCCTGCGTGGGTGACTTTGCTCGAAGTACCCCACGCAGGGTACTTCGCGCGAAGCCATTTTTTGCCAGAATTTGTTTAAATTTCTGACTACCCATTTCATTTTTACTATTCACTTTTCTAGATTTTGTGGACCCGGGGCTTAGAGCGAACCAGTGACGACCAATACGACATCAACAGCTCCCGAGCTTCTTTGATCTCTTGTGATTGTTACTAGTACTAGGTACACACATTTTTCTCATTTTTTATTGTAAATTGTATGTTTTATATTTATTTTAGTTAATTATTTGTTTTAAATAATATTTAGTTTGTAGAAATGTTAGAAAATGATAGTTGAATTTTAGAATATGTTAGAATATTATAGTAGTATGTTAGAAAATCATAGTAAAATGTTAGAAAATATTAGCAAATTGTAACTTAGTATACATTAGAAAATATTAGGAAATTACATAACTTAGTATATATTAGAAAATTGTAAAGTTTAGTATACATTAGAAAATATTAGAAAATATTAGAAAATTGTAACTTACTAAACATTAGAAAATATTATAAAATTGTAACTTAGTAAAATTAGAAAATTGTAAATTTTAGTATGTACATTAGAAAATATTAGAAAATTGTAGCTTAATAAAATAAGAAAATTGTAAATTTTAGTATACATTAGAAAATATTAGAAAATTATAACTTAGTAAACATTAGAAAATATTAGAAAATTATAACTTAGTTATAATTAGAAAAGTGTAATTAGAATGTTAGCAAATGTTATAAAAAATTGTAACTTAGTACATGTGTTAGAAAATGATAGAAAATCATATAGTACAAAATGCTAGAAATTTAAAATTTATTTGTTTTTAAATTGTTTTTAAAGTTAGTAAATTTATTAGGAATCTCTCTCTCTCTCTCTCTCTCTCTCTCTCTCTCTCTCTCTCTCTAATTATTTATATGTATATGTTTTAAGACTTTATATGTATGCATATATATACATTATTCATGTAGAGTTAGATGTTAAACTATCACATGCCTTAGAATGTATGTCCTAGTACATTTTAAGACACTTAGAGGACCCAAGTAGTACATGTACCTTAGGACCCTTTAGGACCGGGCTACATTGACATTTAAACACTTTTAAGAACCCAAGTATGACCCTTTAAAATATAGGAGGATATGTGACCTATTAGAACTCAAGTTAATCTATACCTGGGACCCTTAAGATCTATTATCTAGGACCCAAGTAATCATATTGAACCCTAACATGAAACTAGGTAACCATATTGAACCCTAACATGAAACCTTAAAACCATATTGAACCCTAACATGAAACTCTAACAAATTAACCCTAGACATGAAACTGAAACATAAATCAACATAAATTGTAGTTCATTAACCCTAAAATGAAACCTTAACCATATTGAACTAGGTTGTACATGAAACCCTAACATAAAACCTTAACTATATTGAACCCTAACATAAAACCATAACTAGATATGAAACCCTAACATGAAACCCTAGAGCCATATGAAACCCTAGCACAAAACTCTAACAAATTAGGGTCCTAACATGAAACTGAAACATAAATCTTGACATAAACTAGATAACATTAACCCTAGTTCATGAAAGGTAATGTACATGAAACCATTAAACCATATTGAACCCTAACACATGAAACTCTGACAAATTAACCCTAGACATGAAACTAAAACATAAATCAACATAAATTACATTATGTATTAACCTTAGAACATGAAACCTTAACCATATTGAACCAGGTTACATGAAACCGTAACATAAATTCTTAACCTGTATTGAACCCTAACATGAAACCTTAACTAGATATGAAACCCTAACATGAAACTCTAACAAATTAAGGTCACATAATGTTATGAAAGGTTGTAACATAAAACCTTAACCATATTGAACTAGGTAACATGAAACCTTAACTGGATATGAAACCCTAACATGAAACCAGGTAACATGAAATAGATAACAAATTAAGGACCTAACATGAAACTGAAACATAAATCATCATAAACTTAACATTTTAACCCTAACATGAAACCTTAACCATATTGAATTGGGTTAAACATGAAACCCTAACATGAAACCTTAACCATATTGAATCGGGTTAAACATGAAACCTTAACCATGTATTGAACCCTAACATGAAACCTTAACCATATGAATTTATGGACCTAACATGAAACCTTTTAACCATA
>MU227924.1:2318150-2339245 GCA_018584345.1 Thuja plicata | reverse complement strand
AACCTTAACCATATTGAACCCTTTAACATGAAACCCTAACTATATTGAACCCTAACATTCAAAACTCTAACAAATTAACCCTAACATGAAACTGAAACATAAAATAACATAAACTTAACATTTTAACACTAACATGAAACCTTAACCATATATTGAATCAGGTTAAACATATTGACCCTAGTTCATGTAACCTTAACCTAATATGAACTATTAATACCCCTTAGTACATGTCCAAGGACCCTTAAGATAGGTAATAGGACCCTTAAGACCTAATAGGACCCCAAGTAAGAAAGTTATAATTTTATATATTCATCTATATTTGTTTCCATTTTACACGCAATTATTTTCAAGACTTGGCATGAATTTTTAAGACCAATTAGATGCATTTTTCATAGACTGGTCCAGAGGCCTAAATCATAGCCTAGAAACTAGGGCCCGATGAAAATTAGGGTTGTGGGTGACTTGAAGACTTGTAACATTGGATTAGGGAACAACTAGGTGATAGATTTCAGAATCATATAGCCTTGCATAGGTTTTTGTGGAATAATTTATATAACTTGATCAAAAATAGTGAAAATAGACCTAATGCAATTAGGCCTAATTAGGACTATCTTTGAGTAGCGATAGTAAAGTGCTTGCTAAGGTAGCCAGGAGTGTTTAAAAAATCTCAGAGGGACATGTAATGTTCTAATAAAATGGGAAAGGACCTGAGATATTTGTAGGAATGATGCTAAGCAAGGGTTCAGAGTTCTAGGGGAAAACTAAGGGAGAAAGCAACGTAAATAGAAGGCTAGTTGGACTAGTTAAAGTTAAATGTGCATTGTTTCTTCATCATTTCAACTATACCTAGTAGGCAAGTTGAAGCAATAGCCTTGGAGGACAAATTTGGTGAGGTGAACATTGGAGGTTGAAACCATTGAATGGTTCAAGGAAGGTGATTTCAAGTTGGTTGAAGGGAAAACCACCTAGAACTCAAGACCCTTTGCATAAAAGTACAAATCCACTTAGGGTAGTTTCAGGAAGTTTTAAGACTCCCAGTATACAGTATGCCTTGAGTTCGTCTTCGACCAAGATGGAAAAAAAGAGACCACAATGGGATGTAGAAGAAGAGGGGTTCCATTCTCGAAGAGGGCACAAGGAAAGGGAAAAGGCATAGAAATTGAATTTTACATGACACAATGAGTTTGGAGTCAGTTTTGTCTAATGGCAGCTTTGGTCAGCTTGACCAACACATTGAGAATCTCATGGAGTGCAATCTCTTATTTGAGAAAGAGGTCCAAGGATTATGTGACAAAGCCAAGATGGAGAAGGGATGAGAAACCAGAGATATAAACCAAATCTGATCAAGATAAACCTTAAAATAAAATACAGTTAGACAAATGTAAACACAGGCAGATTTAACCTGCAGATGAAACTAATAACTATATATTACTATTAAACCTTCAATAAAAAATTGTGAGAGGTAAGAGAAAAAAATTGTAAACTTGCATTTACATGACCGAGGTTAAGTTTTAAATTTTTTTTTTTGAAAAAATAGTAAACTCTCTAGCGGCAAGCCTTACAAATGAGTTAAGAAATTACATTCAAGCTTCTCTCTCTTCAAGTATGTCTCCAAAACAAGGTGTGCTCCAAAAAATGGTAACCTTCAACAACTTTCACTCAAACAAGGATTAGTAACCTATGCTCTGATACCATGGAAGGAAAAAATAAAGAGCGAAGAAATGAATAATAATCCAAGAGAGTTAATTGAAGAGACAATTGTTACCATGAGAAATGCATAAAACTTGGAGCTATCACCAAAAGAGCCAAGACAAGGAGACAAGAAGCTTTGAAATGGGAAAAGAAAAGAAAAACCCCTGGTGAATTATGAGAGAGAGAGAGAGAGAGAGAGATTGAAAATAACATCATAATATTGAAATGAGAGAGAGAAGCATCTCTTAAATAGAGATGAGGAGAGGATTTATAAAGTAACTCACAAATATATGAATTCCACCATTCATAATAAGTGTGTCCAAAGTGTCAACAACCTCTTAAGGAGGATAAATTATTTTCCTTAATAAAGGAATTACAAAGAAATGACATGTCCTCCTACTTGTACTAGAGGAAAAAATACATGTAGGATACCTTGGTTTATCCTAAATTAAATAAATACAACCAAGGAAAGATTAAATATTCTAACAATTTTTATCCACATAAACCAAGTGCATTGTTCTAACCTAATAAGTTCAACTAAGTTATAATTTATAAATTCACAAGAAAGTACGTCACTTCATTTCTATAACTGCGTAGAACAAGCACCTTAAGTGCATCACTCCAAACCATCAAGTGCATCTCTTAAACCCCAAGTGCAACTCGATTAAAATTTTACCTAGCCTAAGTGGGTCATTTTACTACCCTAAGTGCGTCATTCATGCCCTATAAGTGCAACGGTCTAACCCTAATTCATCTAACCTACTTTGGAAAATAGAAAAAAAATGAGGCAAAGTAAATGCTAAAAGTACAAAACTCACCAGAAATGGAGCATTCGCTAGAAACTGGTAAGTCTTGACACAATCACCAATGTGTACTTCATCCTCGTAGCCCTCCATTGCTCCTCAAACACTTAGAAACAACTCCTCTTCCACCTAGTTCCAAAATCTCAATGTGCACAAAAATTTGATTATTACCTCCATAGGTCTATTTATACCCTCCCCTATCCCACCTCGATGGACATGCACACCCTACATTTCTATTGGTCATGATGTTTTTCACCTTCCTAACTACATAACTTTCACGTATGACCTCCATTTTTTATTTGTAAGTTGCGTTGTGATCCTACTCATGATATCAATCAAATGAGCCCTCCGTCATATTTTTCAATCATTTCCTTCAGGGGGCACCCTAATAACTAGTTACTAACTCATTTTCACAAGGGTATATTGGAGTATATTTTTATCAAATATTCTATGAAATAATGCTTGACAATGTATTCTATCAAAGAGGGGCAAAATGTAGACAGTTAAAAATGGTCAGATGCTCCCACGTAATGACTTTACTAACATTATTCTTATATTATTAAATAACCATTGTTATTTAATTAAATTGTGGCTTTCCACGATATTCTAAATTCAAAATCACCATTTCCCTATAAATCCATAATTAAGTTATTTAAATTAATTACTTAATTATTAAAAAATTTAATCAATTGTTTCATCAATTATTCATCTATAAAGTAATTAAATAATTAACATTATTTAATTATTCCCTATGTCATTATATTTAATTATATAATCATATTATTTAATTAATGCTTCCCTCTTATTATTGCATTTATGTAATAATTAAATCAAATCTCCACTCATGATTAAATAAATATTATTTATTTAATTAAACTAATTATTCCTCTCATAAATAAATAAGTAATTATTTATTTATGTTTCTCACATGTGCAAGCAAATAAATTATTCTATTTATTTGTAATTATTCTCCCAATTCTAACTCATACTAACATTCAATCTAACTCGTCAATCACAATTCCTGAGTAATCAATCTATTCACTCTTCTATTCCACCTCATCAGTTAAGTCATCAATCAATTTAGTCAACTCTTCAATCTATCTGTTGCCCCACTTTTGGTCTGCATATGTTTAGACAAAAGTGGATGTTTAATGTGTAGTAGTGGTCTTGAAAGCTTCATGTGAGTCTTGAGTCTAAGTCTATCTATCCCCTTAGGCTAGGAGACCTTTATCAAATTTCCCAAATTTGACCTCTCTTTTGTGAGCCGGAGGGAATCTGTATCTGAGGTCATGTTTTCATTGGGTAGGTTAAGTTCCCAATCTGGTAAAGGTCACGGTTTGAAGAACTCTAACATCAGTCTTATATGCAGTTGAATTATTTAGCCATAACACTTCATTTTGCAGCATTGGCGGGAAATTGGTTTCGAGCTTAGCCATGGAAAAAAATCACCTGCAGAGTGCCTTTTCCACAATTAACAGACCTAAGAGTATCAGATGTCAATAAAGGTTGAAAATGAGAAATTTCAGAATAAGAAACTTTGGGCATTCAGATCAAACCTATTTCAAGCAAAGGGAATGATTGAGTGAGGAAAAATTTAAGGTGTAAGCTCATAGGAAAAAAAGCAGAAAATGGCTTTTCCACTACTCCAACAAGCGGGTTTCGACCTGCGGAGTGCGTTTTCTGCCAAACCTTTAAAATGAAGGAATTTTGAAGAAGAATCTATCTCATAAGGAATCCAAGATATAAAGAAGGCTGATAAAATCAACACATGTCATTTTGGCACCCCGATAGGCCAAATTTCTTCTTTGGCGGATTTTCGAACAGAGAGCACTCCAAAAGCATTTCTCCACCCAAAGGAGAAGTGGAAAAGTAATTTTCCACTACCTCGGGAAAGTTACCGTTAAGGTTACTAAAGTGAAAATACATTTCTCAACAGCTCGTAAGAGCAAAGTAATTAATCCAAATAAAGTCATTTTACTTCATAATAGACTTTTTCCATTAATGCTTGGGTCTTTTCATTTGTGTGGCGTGGGAAGTCGACCATTAAACAGTAAGAATTCAAAAGTTATAAAATCAGTTGAAGATTGCAAATAGGAGCTACCTTTATTTGACAAACTATGTGAATTTGAAGCCTCTGATATTGATTATTCTTTGCCCCTGCATTCTTGAGAGATATTCTTGTTTCCCAAACCAAATCATTCAAAGCATGGCTTCCAGATTTATGGGATTCGACAGAATGAACGACATCACCTCAGACTGGTATAAGATCTCTGATACATCTTTGAAGCTCTTTGATATGCAGAACTTTCAGAACAGGCTAAAAGCAGACCAGATGCATCCCATCACCAAAAAATTGAATGAGAGCGGATTAGTCAAAGTCGTTGGTTTTCCTATAGTTGTTCAAGCCCCCGAACTAATTCAGGAATGTATAGCTTGATACACCTTAGACACCAAGAAAATCATCTTGCCCAATGATACAATAGGATGGTTAAGCCCACCTTTCTTGAAAGGATTTCATTAGTGTACTTCACTTGTTAGAATGAGTACAAATGTTGACCTGACTGTATGCAATCTACCATTACTGATTTAGAGATCCATTAAAGAATTTACAATAATAATATCACCTTGAGTAATTGATGAATACCTTTTCTCTGCTTGTCGGTAGCCTCTGTTCTGTTCTTGAAAATTGATTTGATTATGTTTGTGTTCTTGTGCATGAATTCTCTGTCTGGTCTTTAGTTTCTCTTCGTGGCTACTATCTTCATTGAACAACAATAATTCTCAATAGATTGAGCACCTATTTATACAAGTATTGACCTATCTTGGAATTCATGATTTACAATGTTAACTCTCAAATCCAAGGTTTACAACTTGATCTTGATCTTTAGTTTGCATGTTTTAAAATAGTAAAACTAATTAAAACAATAACAATTACATTGCTTCCTCCGTACATAATGGATTTAAAAGAAAATCAAGAATTTATAAATACAAATTTAGTGATTTATCCGACATGGAAAGTCAGATGCACTTTTTGTGGGATGTAACTGACTGTCGATTCTTGGTTGTCGGTTTAAACTTGTAGTCTGTCAGTGGTCCTTGACTGAACTGTTCATCAGGTTCCCTATATCTTTCGGGTTCCTCTCTTTGTTGTACTGTTGGGTAGCATTGTTGTTATTCGTCGGGTATCATTTACATTTTTGTCATCAAGTAACACTTGATAGTGTTTGTTGGGTAACATTGGCATCGGATAGTGTTGTGCCCTCTCTGTCAGTGTAGATTAAACCGATGGTGTAGATCATGTTTTTCTCTAAGTATACTAATGGCAAAATATAATGCCTTCAATCTCCCCCTTTGACATTAGTATCAAAAAATGATATGTGCATAATACTGAAATTATTACACCATGTTTATATCCTTGTCATAATATGACTCCCCCTTACTGTGTGCATCGGTATAGTGTATGTATATGTACATGTATACTATCTATTCTCTGAGTGTACAATATTTCCCCTTTCTTCTACTATACATATGATTTACTCCTTTAACTGAGATGATGTACATATCAAATTCCCCCTTTCTTTGATACTGATGACAAAAATGTACAACTTACAATATGCCAAAATTGTGGCAAAAATGTGTAACTTACAATGTGTCAAATACATTAGAATGGGTAATCTTGATATCTTCCATTAGTTTCTCCCAATGTTCTCTCAACTATTCTAGGGCCATGTGTTGCAACTCTAGTCTGGTGTGCATATCATAAATGTTGTCTAGGATAGACATTTCAGGGGTGGCAATTAGAGTACTTGCCTATGTCATATTTTGTTGCAGGAGTGTAAGTGTCAGTAAGAGCTTAAATTGGAGCTCATTGACCTCATCTATGTATTTCATCTCTACAAACTGAATGTCCTGTCTCTATTTCCTAGCCTGTATGATCTATTGATTGTGCAATTTAAGTGCTTCTTCTGTGTTGGATAGATTTTGTGCACTGGACTGAAGATCAACATCTATTTTTTCTATCTTGTCAGTATACTCCTTAGTGATTTGATCTAAAGTGCACAATTTCTTGATTAAGGTAACAGCTTCTGATAAAATTGGGTCAATTGTACTTATCAATTCAGATAGCTTGACCTTTTTCAATGCAACTTCCTGGCTTATCTTTTCTGCGAGCTTGAATTCATACTTTTGTTCAAGTCTCTCTTCCATAGTCTTCTCAGCATATGTATTCTAAGATGTTATTACATCTATGAGTGTGACCATTTGATCAATGATTGGAGTTTGTTGATCAATATTTATGTCTGGTACAATTTCTTGAAGTATATTTCTTGCTACTTCCAGTACCTTGGCCTCTTTTGCCGCTCTTTTCAGCTTGTCTTGAATGGCTTTTCTCTCACATAGCTTTGCATATTTTGTCAATGCTGTCTGATCCAATGTTCTTGGATCACAGACTAGAATCTCAATGATTTCATCCAGAGTTACTGGATTTTTATTCTTTCCTTTCTTCTTCTTTGAGATTTGAGGGGATGCACATGTATGAACTACCATAGCTAGTTCATTTGTTCGCTCTGAATTGCTTGGGGAAGGTTTTTTTGATGATGCATCTTGTGTTTTCTACTCTGTCAGCACCTGTCGGTTATGTGAAGATGTCTCTTCATTAACCTTGGGTGTTTCTGCAGAATGTGCTCTGGTTTTCTTTTCAATCTCATCCTTCTTTCCTTCTTCACCTTTCTCTGAAGGCTTGTCCTCTGTTTCCTTTTGAGTGTTTTCTTTATTTTGATCAGTAGATGCATTCTTCTGATCATCGGTTGCAGCTTTCTCTATAGTAGTCTCTATTGTTCCTTTGGCTTCTTCATCACCCTTATCTTTAGGTGTGCTTGTTTCTTTCTCATTTGATCCCTCATTGCCCTCTAGTATGTTTATTTCCTTCATTAGGAAAGGCATGTTACTTTGAGCTGTTGCTTGGGCTTTGTCAGTATTGGTGTCCTGCTCGTCAGTTAGTGCCTTGTCAGCAGTGACATCCTCATCCTTTTGTATATTTTGTGCATGGTCTTGCACAAGCGGGTGCAGGATTGATGTGTCCTACATTTGTTCATCAGCAATGTCAACTATCTTGTCATCTGATGTCTTTAGTACTTGATGGCTTTGTTGATCCTTAAGTGCAATAAATATCACATCTTTCTTCTTTGGATCATTGTTGGAATCATAATGAGTGATATCTTGGATATTATCATCCATGCCTGTATCTAAGTTAATAGGATCATCATCACTTTCTTGATTGTCCAGAGCAATATACTGAGGACTTGCATTATCTCTCTCCTCCTCTCTGTGAGGTGTTTGTGAGAAGTAATTGCTTCTCAACACTTGTTGATTTTGTCGGTAGATCCAAGAGATGTCTCCATTTGGTCTCTGTCATTGAATCCAGTTCTATAAACTTTCTCTCTAGTACTTTGTAAGCCCTTATTTTGGCTACAAATTTACTTGAGTGTTTCTTTAGTACTTCTTGTATTTCTTCAAATTTGGATTCAGGAGGCATCAATCTTACAATAACTCTTTCTCTTGCTTCTCTTTCTATTTTCAAGGCATATGACCACTGTTGGTATACCCTTCTTCAAGTGTTTGATTTACAAATTCAACATGGGCATACTTGTTTTTAATCATTGATTTTATGACTGCTTCCTGTATTTTATTCTGATCCTTTGGATTCAGTGTATCCCACTGTCTGATCTTTTAAGCAGTCATTGTGCTATGGGTAGCAATTGATTTGGAAGCTTCATCTACCATTTGGTTTATGAAGTTCTTCTTTACTACATTTGGTTCATAATCTTTGGTGTCATCCAAGTCAGCCTGTGTCATGACAAACTTTTTTCTCTTCTTTGGTGGTGTGGTTTTGACAGGTTGTTGTCTTGTTCTTTTTTTTGGCTGCTTCCTCATGTAGGTCCTTACTTGACCTTTCTTAAGTGGTGTGGTATCAGTTGCAGCAGTCTAACTTCGTGTTCTTTGCTTCTTTGTAGGAGGTGGAGATGGAGGTGCATCAGATTCAGTAGCCTCTGTATCTAATTTCCTTTCTTCTAGTTCTTCACCGATGTTTCCATGTTCATCGATTTCCTCTTGTTGATCTTTCTCTTCCTCTTTAGTAACTGATAGAATCTTCTTGAGATTCTTAACCATTTTATCTTTCTTGTTTATAGTCTTCTTGACTTCTAGGACATGTTTTATCTTAGATTTGGCCTCCTCATATGTACCAAACCTTGGTTGTTTCTTATCAATAGGCTCATTGAACAGTGCCTCAATTGAACTTGTAGCTAGATGAATATTGATCTCATAGTCTAATGGTGATAACCAAGCTATTCTTGGTACAACCGGTTTGATATGTGTGAAGTTTGTGTCTGCCATGAAACATATCTCATCTTTGTGTTTTTCAACTAGTTGCTCAGGAATCTTGGTTCTTTCCATCATCTTTTCCTTGAACTCAAGGAAGTATGTAGATATTACAGACTCAAAGTTGTCTCCTAGTGACTTAATCAGTTCACTAATCTGTTGGGTTACTGGTTTGGTAGAGTCCTATACAGTTTTTCTTACTGAAGGAAAGTATTCTTGAAAGTAGAAAAATGTACAAATTATAAGTGATTCAAACTTACATGTGTTGTTCTTTGCAGACCTAATTTTGATCATATTTTCATCAAGTTGTTTCAGTAGGATTCACACAGATCCATCTTAATTCCTTTTGTTACAATATTGTAAGTAGTTCTTACTACTGTTGCATAAATGTTGTTCATTCTGCTAGCCTGAAATTTTTTGTAACCAATAACACATGTACCAAATTTTAACTCTTCGTTGGTGATTGTGTTTACTTTGAGACCTTTATTGTCTCCTTCTGCATTGGTGAGTTTTGTAACTTCTTTCATGGATGGATGTTTGTGTGCCCTAAGCTTGTCAGTTTTTGAATAACCAGTGACAACATGAAGAACATCCTTTGTTATTTACTTGGGTTGGTCTAGCCATAGTTTGTTGTCATGCATCCTGCTCAAGACTATCCTAATCCATTCTATCTTGAATTCCCTTGGGAAATGTAGGGCATTTCTTAACCCTTTGACCTCCAAGTGTTTGTGTTCTTCTTTTAGTTTTCATTTGGCATCACATAGCTTATTAAAAGCTCCATCCATTGCTAGATCACCTATCTCTGCGATCTTGCAGTGAATCTAAGACCTAACATCTTCTATTAGCAAAACCCTAGATGGAATTTTTGAAAATGCACCATTTTCATCGAGTTTCGATGCAATCTCTGGACAGATCTTGTAATTAGGTTCTACACATGTGCCTTTCTTGATTAGTTTCACCACATTCTTTTATTCATTCTTCAACTTAGTAGTTCTTGATGTAGTTGCCATTGTTTTCCAAGTACTTAGGGATTTCTTGAAATTAGGGCTTTTCTCAACAAAACAGTAATAGAAATCTTTCGGTGTCTTTGGTACTTACTTCGATTCGCAACGGTGATGAGGAATCTATTCTCTGTATGCTGAATCGATCTATAGACACTTCTACTTTCTTCTCTTGAATTGTTTTTATGTCTCTGCACTCTCTTCAAATCGCGGGTGAAAAATGAAGTTGTCCCGTCGACTATTTATAGACTTTTTGACCTCAGTATTTTCAATAAGTGCTCAACAACTCATCAGGATGAGAAGACGGATTTTGTTGAGAGGATGTTTCCAATCATCATCGGTGAAGACATGATTATTTGGTCAGTTGTTAACCATTTTGATTTTACCGACGGATATCGGTGTTCTTTCACGACCACTTCTTAACTTTGCTTTCTTACCGACGGTCGTCGGGTTACACTAGCAATTTACCATTTTTACTAGTTGACTGACAATTTCTAGTAAGTGTGAATAACTCATTATTGTGTTCACCGATGATTTTTGGTAAGTGTTTACCGATGATGTGGCATTCTTAAATTGGTAACAAGTACAGTAATATGCATCTTTGGTTTATGCAAATTTTGACTATCTATCAATTTATATAATGGAACTGATGCAAAATATAACTTGGTATAGTGCAGTTCCATACTTACTTGTTCAGCTCAAGTGGGGTTGGTGGTGTTATCGGATCCATTGGATAGGGTGTCACCATTTTCATTGCTTGGTCTAGCTTCATCATTGCTTGAAGCTTTTATCCATATTTTGTCTCTTTCCGTCTGGATATCTTCAATGGTGTTACCATTGGGATATGTGTTTGTTTCTGTCAATCTATCTTTGCAATCTTTCTTGAGATGACCAACTTTATGACAGTGTAAGCATGCCATTCTGGGGTTTGACCAGCCTCTAGACCTTTTGTTCCATGCTCTCTTTCATTTTGTGGTGATGTGACCATATCTACCACATGTTGTATAGTTTGTCCAAGTGTTGTAATCTCATACATATTGATTACTGATTTTTTTGGCTGATAAGGAACTTCTTTACCTTTTGGCTTCCATGCTTGCCTTTTCTTTTTCCAACATTCTTCATATGTGTGCCCATTCATTTTTCATGTAGGATAGTATTTGTCAATGTAGGTTTCTTTCTTTGGCTTTTCTATCTTTCTCTTCCATTCATAAGTCTTATGTCCTTTCTTGTTGCATTTATAACAAAATCCTATGAATGAAGATGTAGATGTAGATTTAGGAGTACCTTTCATTTTACCTCTGCTTGTATTTGATGTGTGCCCTTGCTTTCCACAGTGCTTGCATTTTTACTTCCTTGGTCTTGGATTTTTGTAGACATTCTTTGGATTTGATGATTCTCCATTTTCGGTAAAGCCTATACTGCTGTTGTTGATGACTCTTCATTGTGCCTCAAGAAACTCATCCATTCTTTTATTGCTTTCTTCAGCCTTTCTGATAATCTCATTATGTTGTTTCTAAATTCTAACCTCATGCTTTAGTTTTTCATTTTTTTCTCTTAGTTCACTGATAATTTGTATTCTCTCAATGAGTTCCACATTTATTCTATTTGCTTCTTGACTCATAAGGATAATCTTATTTGTGAGATCATGGTGATGCTTGGCATGTCTTTGAATTTCCATTTCCTTTTCTTGTAGTTTCTCTGAAATCTTCCTTCTATCATCAATAGAAAGTGTTCTTTCTATTTCAGCTTGTCTGGCAGAACTCATCACATCAATCATTCTTACCATCTGGGTCTCTTGACCGATTTGTAGCATCTTTATTTGCTCTGTCAGATGTAGGTTGATCTCCTTTAGATTTATGATGTTCTCTTCTAATGTATCTGATACATTACTTGCATTTGATCCTGAAGATTTAAAGAAGTCTGGAATCTCTTCTTCTTGATAGTCTATTTCATTGTTCTTGTTAGCCATACCTTTTCTTTCATCCAACAGCTCTCTCATCTTAATTCTTTCTTCTTTATACTGTTCATAGAACATCTGTATCTCAAGCTTTTTGTTCTCAATATTCTTATCAAGTTTGTACTTCTCCATTGTATGATATTTTCTCTTAAGCCTTTAAGCTTTTCAAGAAGATACTTAGCTCTGATACCAATTGTTGGAATTAATGAGAAGTAGTACTTAGAGGGGAGGGGTGAATCAGTACCTCTAAAACTTTTAGCACTTTACTCAATTCATCATCAACGATCATTCAATTCTGATTTACCAACCATTACTATTATTCTTTCTTATGCATCTAATGTTTGTTCACAATATTTAATAGTTTTCAATCATTGATAGAAACATTCATGATATTGACAAACACATAACACAAGATATGGTATCGTAGAAAACTCCTGTTAGGAAGTAAAAATTGTGGTGCACCCACAAAACTTCACTATCTGCAGAATGGAAGGGAGTCGGTTAAGGCTTACAGTTTGATCACTTTTGATGATCTACCTTGTTAAGAGTATTAAGGTGGAGACCTGTTAAGATCTACTCTATTAAGAGCTTGAGCAACACTGATTTAAGTGTGCACTCAGTTATGAGATTTACAAATAGGATGGTTAAGCCCACCTTTCTTGAAAGGATTTCATTAGTGTATTTCACTTGTTAGAATGAGTACAAATGTTGACCTGATTGTATGCAATCTACCATTGTTGATTTAGAGATCCATCAAAGCCTTTACAATAATAATATCACCTTGAGTGATTGATGAATACCTTTTCCCTGCTTTTCGTAGCCTTTGTTCTGTTCTTGAAAACTGATTTGATTTTGTTTGTGTTCTTGTGCATGAATTCTATGTCTAGTCTTTAGTTTCTCTTCGTGGCTACTATCTTCATTGAAAAACAACAATTCTCAATGGATTGAGAACCTATTTATACAAGTATTGACCTATCTTGCAATTCATGATTTGCAATGTTAACTCTCAGATCCAAGGTTTACAACTTGACCTTGATCTTTAGTTTTCATGTTTTAAAATAGTAAAACTAATTAAAAAAATAACAATTACATTGCTTCCTCTGCACATAATGGATTTAAAATAAAATCAAGAAGTTATAAACACAACTTTAGTGATTTATCTGACATGGAAAGTCAGATCCACTTTTTGTAGGATGTAACTAACTGTTGGTTCTTGGTTGTCGGTTTGAACTTGCAGTCTGTCGGCGTTCCTTGACTGAATTGTTTGTCAGGTTCCTTGTATCTATCGGGTTCCTCTCTTTGCTATACTATTGGGTAGCACTATTGTTATTCATCGGGTATCATTTACCTTTTTGTCATCGGGTAACACTTGACAGTGTTTGTCGATTAACATTGGCATTGGATAGTGTTGTGCCCTGTCTATCAGTGTAGAGTAAACTAATGGTGTAGATCATGTTTTTATCTAGGTATACTAATGAAAAAATATAACGCCTTCAGGAGCACCCAACAAAGATACTTTAGCTCAAGACTTGCAACCCGGCACCGCTACAGCAAAGACTAAGAAAGTGAAGACACTGTCCACCTTGGGCCGGGGCCCAAAAACTGGGCACTTCACCATGGAGGTAGTGAAACCCACGAAGGAGGGCAGGTTTGAAGATTTAACCCCTTCATATTTGAAACTACACTCATTTGACATGGGTTTAGCTTGGCATGATACCAGGGTAGATTGGTGGAAATATACTAATATAGTGATTGAAGAAGAGCTGGAAGAACTTAAAATGGCTAAGGTACAGCTTAAAGTCGAAGTCAGTGAACTAACTAATTTCATCCGGCAGTTGGTCACTCAAGTTGCCAGTATTCCTAGTACTCATACCACATTTGATCCCAATGTAGCGGAGAATCAAGCCATAATAGCCAAATTGAAAGAGGATAGGCACTTCACGCAGATCAGTAAGGGATGGGTTGAGAGACTCAAATATGAGGGATTGGAAATTGTCCAGCAACTGGGTAATTCTCTCTGAAGACTGGAGACGGAAAGGAACAACATTGAGAAGAATCTGCAGACTCTTGCATCTAAGAGAGTGAAGTGTTAGGAGTGCATAGTGATGCTCCATGTGGCAGTAAAGATGAAGACCAAAGAGGCATTGAAAGTCAAGATTCTACAAAATGGAGATGAACCTCTAATCAAGTGGCTTCAAAGCCTATAATTCAACATCGAGATGATCATTCAGGCTAAGACAGGGTTGCAGCAAGTAGATGTTAAGATCAAGGAAGAATAGAAAAAATACTTTAAGATTCTTCAAGGTCTGCACACAGAATCACAGACAAGTGGACAAGGAAAAGAAATGATAGGATTGGCCAATATGCATAAATCATTTTTCGATTATGTGCATAAGTTGTCAAAGCAGTCTTCCACCCATTTGGACAAAGTGCTAGAACTCCAGCAGCTGAGTGGATGTATTTATAAAGCCATGAAGGAATTGAAGGATTGGACATATGCAATTAAGAGCCTGGCCAAGGAGCACTCTAGGTGGCTCATCTGATATACCAATGTCCATGTCAACAAGAATGAAGAGCTCATCAGAGTTATTACAGTTGTCACCACCTATAGGGCTAAATTAGGCAAAGGGAATGAAACTAAAGCTTGAATAGATTCTCCCTTTGTACCAAATTTTGATGATATTATAATGGATAAACCTTTTTTTATCATTCTTGGTTAAAAGAAGTTGAACCGTTTCGGTTACTCTTTTGGAATAGTCAAGACTCAAACTCTATATGTACTATAACGAAATTTAATACAAAGGTGGGCTAAATTTTGATGTAAAAGATAGCATTTTGCTGAGTCAAATTTGTATGTCTGAATACCATTGTTTTATCTGTTCCATTGCATTGCATTTATCTTTTTGTTGAATTCGAATGTTTCTTTGAAGTTAGATATACAATCTGTATTCAAACCAGAGTTTTGTATCATGATTTGATACAATCAACTAAGGGGAAAATCTGTTGTTATCTTAAGTTTGGGAAACATTCCTGTGATATAGATCGATTCATTGTCATTTCATTATTAATATTTAGTCTTGCATCTACATTTTCAGTAGAAGTTCATGCATTACCAGTTTTGGGAGTTAATCTGATTGATGAAATCTCAGAGTTGGCTAGATTTAGAGTTGAATTCATCGCACCTAAGCTATTTTTTGTCTGGGTTTAGCTTGGTTTACCTCTTTTGTTCTTGGGTCAAGAACATACCCCTGTTAGATTAGGAAAGATCAAAATTCACTGAAAATCATTCATATAAGGGAGCTGTACCTTTAAATTTAGAGAGAAATTAGCATGCAATTATAATTTCCCAACTATTGTATTCAATTGTTTCTTCATATTTGGGCATCTTAGAGTTATAACAAAGAAGAAAAATCTATTTACCAACACTATCCTCTTAACATATCAATCTATTTTGTTCACATGCAACCTATTGAGTTCAACTCCCACTCACTCTGACTTTAACTCTTCAATCACAGACAATCAGTCCCACCAATCATGAAATCTTTATTGGAACCCCTAAAATTATTATAAATAGAGAGCCTATTATCTTAGTTTGTTAACCAAAATTTATTTGAATTCTTATATTGGCACATCGAGCACTCATTTTTGAGAACCCACATTGCATAGAGAAGGAGAACAATGATGAAGGACTTTTGGTTTTCATATTCATGTGTTTTTAAATTGATTTCATTATGATGGAATGATTATGCATGTTATTTATTTTCTTCCTCTTTCAATATTGGGATACTAATTGCTATTAACGATCTTGTTGTAGTTAAGATCTTAGTTATATTGTAGGTTTTTACATATCAAATTACCCCAATTATAGGTGTTAATGTTGCTTCCACCCTCCTGACAGGTTCCCATTATCAATTTGTTGATGACACAATTTTATTTGGAGCTTCTTCAATAATTGAGGCAAAGCACTAGAAGAGGATCCCAGATGACTACACCAAAGTTTCAAGTCAATTTATAAATTAATCAAAAAGAAAATTATATTTCTTTAGTACCAACCATAGCTTATCCAAGAAAGTTGTGGAAATTTTGGTTGTAAGAAAGAGTCCCTCCTTGGAACCTACCTTGGTCTCCCTCTAATCTTTAAACTTCCTAATAATACCTTTTGGTATGGTATTATTGAAAGATTTCAAAGTTAGCTAGCTAGAGGGGGAGTTACTGAGTCAAGTTGGTAAAATCCAACTCCTTAAAGCATCACTTCAAATTACTCTAGTGTATTACCTATCTCTGTTCAAATTTCCTACTTTGGTGGTCAACCAGATAGAAAAAATCCAAAGGAAATTCCTCTAGATTAGGACTGAAGAAAAAGAAAGGATCTCTCTAGTTAGTTGGGAGAAGGTTTTCCTTCCTAAGTCTTCTGGTGGGCTTGGAATTAGGAAGCTTAAGAATTTTAATAAATTCCTTCTTGCTAAGATTGGGTGGCAGCTCCTTCAGGGATCTAAGGCCTACAAAAATATTCTGAAAGCCAAGTACTTAAGGAGGAATGAAACTTGAATCTTCTTATTTAGTGATGTGATTCTTAATGGGTCTATCATTTGGAAAAATATTCTAAGATGCAAATATTTGTTGAGAAAGAGAGTGGGTAATATTGTTGGTAATGGAAACAACACTCTCTTTTTGAATGAGGTCTAGAGAGGAGACAAGCCACTGTATAACCTAAGTAACATGGATAGGATCAAAAACTCTTGTATCACTGTCATAGGTGAAAAGGTTAAAGATAACATTGAGTGGAACAAGGGATTTCCTTCTTGGATTTATATAAAGGAAAATATTTTTTACAAATTCCTTAGGGGTACAAGGTGGCTTTTAGAGTGGGACATTGAACTATCTGAACTTAAGTCTATTTTTAGGGAATGTTGAACAATGAATCAGATCTCTCAAGATGATTTGGTGTGGAGACCCTCCTCCTATGGAGAATTCTTAGTTAAGTCGGCTTATTTACTTCTTGAATCTGCTCCTCCTACCCCCTCTTTGATTAATTGGAAAAATATTTGGATTTCTAAGTTGATTCCAAAAATAAACAGCTTCTAGTGGATTGCAACCCACAAAAAGATCCTTACACCTAAAAATTTATCAAAAAGGGGTTTTCAATTTGTCAATAGGTGTACTCTATTCTATATTAATGATAGTGAAAACATCAATCACCTTTTCCTACATTTCCCTTTTGCCTCCAAGATTTGGGCCAAGGTCTTCTCTCATTTTTCTACCTTTTGGGTGGCTCAAGAAAATTTGCCCCTCTTCATAGATGCTTGGTTTGTTTGTTCGTTCAAGCATGAGGTCATAAGAGAACTATGGAATTCCTCCTATGGTTTATTAGGGAGTATAGAAAGAATAAAATAAGAAAATCTTTCAAGATTTGTCTAAGTGCTTACGAGAAGTCTTCAATAGTATAAAACACCAAGTTGATGAAAATATAATCATTGCTTCCTTTCGAAACTTCAAGAATATGCCCTCTTTTTTGGAAGTCAAGATTAAACAAAAATGGGGCCTCAATCTTAACATGATTGTTGTTGATTGGGATAGAAAAATATCAAGTATGAACACTCAATGGTGCCCCCCTCTTTAGAACTGGATTAAATGCAACTTTGATGGGTGCTCGAAAGGTAACCTAGGCAATGCAGGGACTGGGGTGATTCTCAAAGACTTCATAGGTAAACTAGTAGAATGCATAGCTAGATTCCTTGGGATCAAATCTAATAATTATGGTGAAGCAATGACAGCGTGAAAATGCCTTCAAATTGTAAAACAAACAGGATATAATAAAATTATTGTGGAAGGTGACTCTAAACTAGTAATAGACATCCTCAATGAAGCTATCAATACTCCTTGGGAAATTAGAGCTCTGTTAATAGAGTGTTGCACCATCCTCATGACCTTCTTCGAATTCAAAGTACAACATGTTTATAGACAATCAAGCAACATACCTATTAGCAAATGAGGGATTGAAGTTTCAGAATTGGACCCGTTGGAGGGCTAATTCTACCCCGTTGAACATAAAAACACATTATTTCAAATGAAGAAGGATTGGCAACATTAAAATTTTCCACCTACTTATGAGAAGGTATAGCAAGATGAGTTGGTCTCTATTAATTTTTGGGTTTTGGTTACTCTGGCCTTACACAATATATGTTTAGCGGCTTCTTTTGTTGTTTATGATTAGGTAAATTTGCCTTTTTTTATTCTTAAGGGTGTGCTTGGTGGGTTTTAGCTAGAGTAGGGTGCCCCTCTCTTTTGTCGTGTCTTTTAATTGTTTATTGTTGTTGTTTAAGTTATGTAGTACTTAATGTAAAAAATCAGCACCCTTCATGCTTATCTAATAAAAACAAATAAATATTATAATTTTAACAAATTCAAATTTATAAATAATTTTTTAAATAATTCATTTAAAAAATATGTAATCAAAAGTTTAAAAATAGATTTACACTTTACTTTACTTTATATATATATATATATATATATATATATATATATATATATATATATATATATATAAAGTAATGATTGAAATAAGAAATTTGTGACTCTCAAGACTAAGTCAAATTGTGCTTAATACTCATTTCATATCTAAGTAGATCATAGAGAGTCATTTTCATGTACTATTGATGAATTAGAATAAATGAATAGAGAGTTATTTTCATAGACTATTGATGAATTAGAATTAATGAATTATCAATGAAATATAAAAGTTTCTTTTTGAATTTTCAATGTACTTATTATGTTCCCTTGTTTACATGCAAAGAGAGACACCTAATAATTTATGTTATTCTACGTTCAATAATTGCAATTTTTTTACAGCTGAGATTTTAGATGTTTGATGACAACAATTATTATTATCATCTTGATTTTGAAGTAAATTGATTGATTGAAATTATTGAAAATTATGTTGAGTATGATATAATAGAAAATTATGTTTATTCAATGTTGAAACAATTAATAGATTTCTTTTTAAAATATTATTTCAATTTTATTTTCTAATTTATTTAAATTACCGATACACTTAAGTACAACTTGAAATAATAATGTGTTATATTTAAAAAAAAAAAAGAATTCCCAAACCATTAAATTCGGTTCAATATAATTTTTTTGAAATAATCAACTTAATAAATAAAGCAATCCTACGTCAGTTTTTATGATTCTGCAACACCAACTACTTTAAATATTAATTTAATTTAATGAAAGATTTTGAAAGTAACGACAAAGAATTCTGAAATTGATGACAATCCATTACAGTGGGAATCTTCTATGTTTAAATATTTGTTCTACCTTTTAATATATAATATTGTATTATATTTTATCTGAGTATGAGCTGTGCATAAATGAGTATACGGTTTGAATATATAGATTTCTTTTAAATATTTATTTAATTTGTGTCTTAAAAATAATAGTTTAGTATATAAATAATTTATTTATATAAAAGTTGGT
The DNA here is from genome assembly GCA_018584345.1 of Thuja plicata. Taxonomy (NCBI): domain Eukaryota; kingdom Viridiplantae; phylum Streptophyta; class Pinopsida; order Cupressales; family Cupressaceae; genus Thuja; species Thuja plicata. The sequence goes on along the minus strand of MU227924.1, from coordinate 2,319,938 downwards.
ATTTAGTTTGAATAAAATTTATTTTTGAGTCTTCATAATTCAATTTCTAATTATATTATTTTCAATCTTGATTGAGGTTAGTTTATTGACTTTTGACTTTTGATTCTCATTTAAAAAAAAAAAGAATTAATCATTATTTTAATCAATTTATTTTTGAGTCTTCATTTCTTTAATTTTTGTTATTCAATTCTTAATTATATAATTTTCAATTTTGATTTAGGTTTGTTGATTGACCTTGACTGTCATTTTTTAAAATTGAATTTAATCATGGTCTCAATCAAAATTAGTTTCAACTAGTTATTTCTTACTAGATCAACCACAAAATATTTAAATTTGAATGTTAGATTGTTATATAAAAAGAAAGCATCATTCATTTAGACATCATGTAACGACTTAAAATAGCATAAATGATTTAGTTATAGTGGAATCAAAATTTAGCATCTACATTCATAAGGACATATTAATAGGTGTTCATATTTTACTTGGTGTGGCTTCAAATTTGACAAAAGAAATTTGAATCAATATGTAATGCATGACATAGATTCGTACCCTAAGTTCTATTGGTACTTTAAACGACGAGGCCCAAAATTATCGTGAGATACTTATTTCCCCAATTTAACGTGCATTTCATATATTTACTTACATCTTTTCAACACCCTTTTCTGGTTAATACCCTAATAAAAATTATTTAAATGTATATATTTTGACTATTGAAAGATTATATATTAAATGTAGTTATTTTTAGAATAATATAACATTTATTATCTTACTTATGATGATTAGGATGCTATAAAGTTGTTTAAGTGCAAGAAATTGATTTCAATAAAGCTAGCCACCTTTTAATATTAAAACAATGCAAAAACTAATTACAATAAGAAGACAATCAATAGACTCACAAGGGAAGTACATAGCTAACAACTCATAATCAACATAAAAGAAAATTATTTACATCCCATAACCATCACATAAGCATTGTCATAATGTCATTGTTACATATTTTTCGCTTCTAGCTCAAACAAAAACACGTAGAGTTGTGACAACTTGTGCTCCAGTTAATACTAAGGTAAATTTTGAATTTTGATTAAGTATTCTTACTAAAATTAAATGTTGATAAAGAAATGTACATCATGACATGCAAATCTTTCAACTGGAAAATTACACAGATGTTTGCATCAGAAGTATTATTTATTTATAACAGTAAGGTACATATCCCACACAAGTCGTGGGAGGTAACTAAACAAATACACCATAAAAGATAACTTGTACGTAAGAAAGAAGCATAAAGAAGGAAATGAGACCTGGCATTGCCTAGAATGACAAATCCCAATTGAATGCAGATTTGTCAGCTTCACCTTTAAGCTTCAATTGCTTCAGATCTTCAAGAAACCTGCAAGGAGAGAAAATGTTTATTAGAGCTCGGGGTCTCAAGTCTTTCCTCATGAAATCAATTTCACATTCATTTTCCACTCAAATAAAACATTTGAACAACTACAAATCAAAGGGAAAGAAATGAAAAAATCAGAACTTCGTGTTTTATCTGATGAGTTTGTTTCATGTGTAGGTACAATACATATGTTAGGATTAGGATCACTGAGAGGGGGGGGTGAATCAGTGATCTATCAATTAATACTTTTTCTTATTATCTAAATCTTTACTTAATCCTTATGTACTGAACTTGAATATCAATGCAAGTAAGATAAATATACACAACACATAACACCATATATGATTATGGGGAAACCCAATGTAGGTGAAAACCCCGGTGGGAATTAGTACCCACAAATATTC
>MU227924.1:2289863-2305470 GCA_018584345.1 Thuja plicata | reverse complement strand
GGGGGGGGGGGGGGGGGGTGTTGGTGTAATTAAATATTCCTAATTACACTTTACTTAAGCTTACTTAGGATAATGCATTTTATAGTAGTTTGCATATGAGACACATAGGAGTTTGCATTTCATTTTAGCACATGGTGTAGGATAAATTTTACTTTAGGTGGTGATAGTTGTTATCTCATTCCACTTTATGTGTGAGATCCACATTTAGTGCTCTTATCACATTATCATCCTCTCATTGTCGCACATGTTTGCACATACTTCATTGCACAATGGGGGATGATCCACCTTTGGTGGACATGTGATTACACCTTGTCTAGTTTATAGGTTATCTCTTGCATTACTCCTAGTTATCATGCATTGCCTATATATTCAGGCACATCTACATTGTACTAAATTGATTTTGTATCCATTATTATTTAATCATTATTGAATCAATGAATTTATCATATCATATTTGTCTATCTTGTACTATCTATTGATCTTCTAGATCTTTATTCTTTGCCTTAGGAAAATTCTTACAAGAGGACAATATCACCATAGAAAAATACATAAAACAATTATCAACACAAGGTCAGAGTTAAAAGGTCTCACCATAGTTATATTTTTAAAAGATAAGGCACATAGTGATCAGAAAATAGACCTATCAAGTGCAATGGTAAGAACATAAAGATTTCAATCACCTTACCTATGTGATAATTAAAATAAATAATTCCATAGAAAAGTTATTGTTGTAGTCATCATAGAGAGTTTTCTAACAATACAATGATAATAAATAAATGAGCAATGACCTTATTAAATGGAGCAGCATATATGTCACTGAGACATCATGAACAATAAGGTAATGTATGAAGACAAGTATCGGGTGTGTTCTTAGAGAAATAAAGTGCATCTACAAAAATGCATGGTAAATCAGACATGGTATTGTCACATACATCAAAAGAGGACACAAGTGTACTATTAGATGCTTCTTTAAAGTATGAGGGAACATCTACATATTAAAGAAGCATCAAATAGTACCATAGTGCTGCTATAATGAACAAGGGAAAAATAATTGTCATGAAATGCATTAGAAGAGATTAGAAAAATGATAAGAATGACCAAAATAGTGATAGTGGAGTTTGATGCCTCCAAAAATGCTCAACTATGTTTCAAGACAAAAAATTAAAAAAACAACCTGCCCCGTAAACTCCCTTTGACAGAAATATAGTTTATTTTCATTGAAAAGATATAGGTTTGAAAACTAATTGAAAGTTTGAACAGTAAGAGACATCATCTACTAGAGTCCTTGGGATACATGTTGGTGTACTTCTTAAGAGGGAGCCTTCCATGGAAAGGATTGAAGGTTGGGACTAAAAAGAAAAAAAAAAAAAAGAGAAAATAAGTGAGGAAAAGATGTTGAATCCAATTGAGACATGTGAAAATATTACCCCAAGGAATTTGCATCATATTTATATTATTAAAAGTCATTACAGTTTGATGACAAGCCAAATTATGCTTATCTGAAAAAAAAAATTCGTTAACTTTTCATTCGTGAGGGTTTTCAGTTGGTTATGTATCTGAATGGACTATTTTGAAGTATTAACAAACCCAAGTATTGCAAAACCTTATCCCCATTCTGAACTTGTAGCTGGAAAATTTGGCACAAGAGTTGGCACTCCATATGGGGTTTCAACTGGGCATGATGGTAGGGAGTGAAGGTCTGAAACAAGTGAAGGGACTCATCGAAGGTCTAATGGAGGTACTATTTTTTTCTTCAAAGTGGGTCAGAGAATCATAATAAATACAAGAGTATAGGTCTAGATGACCCTTCAAAATCCAAAGAAGTGAAACCAACACTTTCTCAAATGAAGAGTCTGGCATTAAACTAGAAAGTGTGAATACTAAGCATCCTCAAATATTGTATGAGTCCAAAGTCTACAAAATAATACAAGGTGGAGGAGTAGAAGGTGGAGCTCATCCAAATATAAAGAAACCTTCAAAGCTCAAAGTAGGGAAAAGAAGTTCAACAGTTAAAATAAAAAAGAAAACCCTCATAAAATTCACCAAATACATGGAAAATGAGCAATGACTTATAAATGAAAGAAACAAATTATTTTGTATTTAGTCTCAAAAATTTTCAAAGAATCAAAATATAGAGCTTATAAGTCATGACTTGGGTTTTGTAAGAGATCTTGAAGGTAAGTTTTCAACCACAAAAGGAATATATCCGCTATAGCGATAATATCCATGAAATCTACGCAAGAAATCCTGGAAAAACTCCATGGTCTCCTTTGAACCCTAGTTGAGGGTGGAAGAGCTCCAAAATAGAAGAAAAGAAAAATGAAATGAAGAGACTACTTTTATCTTAGGGTTTTGTTTACCCTAATCTACTCGATAAAGAAGAAGAGGCCTTTGCCTTTATAAATAGAATGTTTTTTTTTACCTCGTGATTATTATTTATTACCTAGATTTTAATAGATTTATATTGAGTTGGTATTACTTTATTTATAGTTTAGGCAATAAAATAACAATATAGATCAATTAAACTAAATATAAAAGTGTTTACTAAAGTGAAAATGAAATAAGATCACTTTATTAAATGTTTTTATTTTGAGTTTATTTTATTTTACTTTTGCATGAAAAAATAAATGTAATAATGATTATTAAGTGTTCAATTAAAAAACACTTAATAGTAATTATCTGAAATGCAAAATAAAATAAAAAAATATGCAATAATAGGTTAGAGAGGAGTTCAGTGCATTGAAGGGTTTGGGGGGAGTTTTGTTGACTTCACGAAAGATTTCATATATTTTGGAGATCTTTTCATGCATTTTGACAACTTAGAGCCAGTTTGACATTAGTTCAAGGGCCTCATGGGTTAATTACGAGTTAAGATTGACTTATGGAGAAGTTAGTTGCATGTATGTAACAATTATAAGCTCTTTTCAGATATTTTTCTTCAAATTCAACCAAAGAGGGATATTTTATGGATTCTTGATAGAAGGATCAAAGTTTTGACATCAGTTCATGCAGAGTTTCAAATTAGTTCATGGTATAGTTTGAGTTTAGCTTCACCTCTATGGATTTTGAGCATTTTGTTTAAGGCATGCCTTGTATTATTTTTCAAGAGTTCTTCTCTTGGCTTTTGGCACACAACTAGAAGAAGAGTATTTGAGACTCATTTTCTGGGTTTTGTAACAACATAACTTCTTGATATAAATAAAATAATAGAATCTCCCCCTCTCAATAATTCTTATATCATATTATGGGTAAGTGATTTGATAAATTTTTATGAGTTATTTCCTTTAATTTTTCTCATTCAGTCAGAGTTTGTTGTAGGAAGATACATGGTTGATGTAGGTCCTAAGTTTTGTAGTTGGTTTGATATTTTAAAGTTGAGAAAATCATCTGGTTTTCCACCATGAAAGAATTAGGTTCAACCCTTTATAGGAAATACTTATGCATTAGTATTTTGATGATATGTAATTGATTGAATGTTTGAATATGTTAAGTTGAACACCGAAATGCAGAAAGATAATGCAAGACATTAAATCAGTTAATGGATTGTATTATCATTGATGTCAACTTGATATAATCTAATTGGTTATAATCAAAGTGTCAAATACTTCAGAGAATCAGAGAGAGAAGGATTATGCATTTAGTAATGCATGAAGACAAGCATTCACTAAGTGACTTCAAACACCGATGGCTAGTGGAACCCAATGGACATAGATAATGGAAATTTAAGTCACAATGATGCCCAAGAAAAGAAACTGACAAGAATTACCAAAGAGAAGAATCACAAGCATTACTAATGGCCAGAATTATAGTGTTAACCAATGATCAAAAATTTGCAATGAAGCCCAAAGGAAAGACAACCCTGATGGACCGACAACACCGACGGAGAAGCCCAAGGAGAACTGAAGTGTTGATTGAAGCTATCAAAGGGTTAAAAAAATGAAGTTAATTGGAGTTCAGAAATGACAAAATATTTAGTTGGCAGAGCTAAAGATAGACTTTACTGATTTTTGACATTGTTTTAATCGACAAGTTAAAGCCAGAGATAAGTAAAGGATTTAAAGTTGTTTTATCCAGTTGGAAAGAATATTTCTACGAGATAAAACATGAGTTATGCTTTAAATCAAGATTGGCTAAGATTGTGGATCATGCCAAGAACAAGAAAATCAAGAAGAGAGAAATGGTGATATCATGTCTATAAAGAGACAACTTAACTCATTATTAATTACGGGGAGTGAATGAAAAGGAGGATGCTAGAGAGAAACTGATGAAGAACAACTTCATGTAGACTTGATCAATCAAGCTGAGGAAAGAGCTAAAGATTTCTGTGGACATCGAGCAACAGAGCACAACATTACCAAGCAGAACAAAAAGTGGAGCAAAGGTATTGAAAATATATATTGATCAGAATGGTTTAATGAGCTTACAACAAATTTGAAAATCTGCAAGTATAAGTTGTATATGTGAATAGGTCATTTACTATTTAAGTTTAACCATTGATTCAGAAAGTCTCTTAATCGAGCAGGATTTGAAGATCCTTTCTATATTGAGATACATTCCAAGGAGTATCAAAAAGTGTGATTGATGAGACTGTTTTACTATCTCTATTATATTAATCCTTATACTCTATTTTTAAGTATTATCAGAACAATTGTGAACTTTTAGTTAGTTGAACTTATTTCAAGTACAGATAGAACCATTAAACCATGGGTGGAATAGATATGTCATATTATGCCAATATTATATGTGTTGCAGTATTTCATATAATAATCAGAATGTGTGTTCTAACATCTGGATTAATTTGAATAAGCTACTTGTATGAATGTCTTTTGCATGATAACCAATCCTGCCAGGAAGTAGGAGTTGTTGGGAGTGGTCAAAAGCATTGAAGGAGGACATTAAAGACCATCTTCGAATAGATAAGCCATCATGACATCAGAAGACATGGCTACCGCAAGTCAGGAGCCACTGTTTCAGATATGCATGAATGTAGCTCTACTATATTCCCTCCATATTCCTAGCATGTTGACTTGGTTTCCCAGACTTCATTGCATATGTCATGGGCTGTTGCATTTCCTATTTATTCTCTTTGGCATGGTTTTAGTTAGATAGTTCCTTTTTCTATTTCAGAATAAGAAAGTCAATCCTCTATTTATAGGGATGAGATTGATAGTTTGTAAGTTCAAATATTTTTTGAAATACAATGTTCTGATTGTATCTTGCACAACAAGTTCATTTTTAGTTTCATGTATCATTCTCATGTAATCAATTTTGAAAGATAATGAAATAACTTTTGGTTCATATTTTGTGTTCATAGATTAGCAGAAGTCGACCAAGGGGTCCCACTTGGTAGGTGGATTAGAGTAGAAGTAGAATAGATTTACTTTCTACATTTCCAGTATTCTAGATATAAGGTTGCAGTTTCTTCCTACAACATTGTACTTTGTGAATGTTCTTGCAGCACCTGCAAGGATAGTTATAGTAAATGCTCTAGGTTGAAAGAATAAGTTTAAGTAGAGTTTGCAAGTTGTAGCATTCATTTTAGTAAGGAGTAAGTGTGTTTCCTTTCCTACAGCCCTAGTATAGATTCCTTTCATGTACTTTACTTTCCTGCAGTAGAGGTAGAGTGGCTCTTTAAGGAACTTAGTGCACACACAATGTTGTACCGTTTCAAGTATACGTCCCTGGGTTGACAAACTAAATACACCTCATGGTGGGAGAAGTGATCCTTAGATTGAATAAACTATTCCTAAGAGAGGCTTTAGGCATGATTACTAAGCACCTATTGTGAGGCAGTTCATTTTTGGCACCATTGTCGGATATGGTGTCAAGCTAAGAAACTTTCTGAGTCATTTTTCATTCTTTTAGCTAGTTTAGTGGTTTGTGGTCCTAAATTTGCTTCACCAATGTGAAGAATTCATTTGCATGCATCAAAGGGGAAGAAGAAGAGATGAATATGGAAAATTTCTTCCATGAGAACCTACGAATTTGAATGAGAAAGCTAAAGAAGTTGAGTTGCCTTTTTTTCACGCAAGTCCCAAGTTTCCTACAACATCTTTCACTGGAGAAGAACCTTTTGATATAAGTGGTCTTCGGCCTTTCGCTGAAATCTTGGCCAACTTTCTTGATAATTCTGACCCAAATGCACCTATTGTTAACAATCCTACCACTAATATTCCTTTCCAATAGTAACACCAACTCCCAATACCTCTAGTAATGGCACAACCTACTTTCCCATTTCCTCTATCGAGTCTTATAAACAATGCCAATCTCAAAAATATACCCTCTGCTGCACTTCCAAAGTTTTATGGGCTGATAACCAAGGATCCTGACACCTTTTTGTTTGATTTTGACATCCTTTTTCATAGCTTTGACTATAACATGGATGCCCATAAACTCAAGTTGTTTCCAGCAACACTAAAGGAGTCGGCATTACAATGGTTCACGGGCCTAGGAGCAAATGCAGCATGCACATGGGATGAGATGCAGACTCTATTTATACAAAAATACAAAGAATATTGTGAGGGGAGTGACCTAAGGGGAGATGTCATTTTTAGAATGTCGTAGAAGGAGGATAAAACTTTGGAGGACTATGTTTCACATTTTTTATATACCATGCAGAAGAATCCCGGCCCCAACATGTTCTGGCGAAGGATTCATAGAAACTAGTCTTCTTGAGAGGAGTGAACGACAGTTGTTTGGAAGAATTGGACCTCGTGGCTGGTGGGAACATATCCCAATATTCTTGGGATGACCTCAAGAAAATATGTCTCAACTACTCCAGATCAACTGGGAATAAAAGCAGAGGATATCGGTCTATAGTCATTAAAGGGAGCAGTTTAGGTGTTTCTAAGTTGGAGATATCTAATTTGTGAGCAGATTTCAAGCAAGATATTATTAATGATGTTTCTATGCATCTCAACACCATGACTGCTAAGAAGAAACATGCAGACATTGAATTTTATTTAGCTAAGTACTGTCCACATTACCGTAAACAAAAGAAAGACTACAAATGCAAGCTGGTGGCGAACCTGGAAAATCAACATTTGCCTACCGATTACATGAAGATAGAAGGAGATGACAATCAAGTGTTCTTCTTTTCTCAACATCGACCATGGGCTTGAAGACAAGGTATGCCTTAGGACCCATTACAATTTTCAAATCATTACAATAGTCAATGGAAAAACCAAAGTTACCAGAATACTCCTCAGTACTCTCAGCCAGCTTGGAATAACCAGTGGCCTAACCAGCAAAATAACCAGTGGCCTAACCAGCAAAATAACCAGTGGCCTAACTAGAAAAATAACCAGTGGCCAAACAAGCAAAACCAATGGCAACCACTGCAAGGAAATTGGAAGCAAAATAACCAATGGAGGGGACCTCCAAAATGGCCTAATCAAAATCTTATTTTTCCACAACTGCCACCACCAGTCCCACCTCCTGCAATAATGCCAACTCCTGCAACCACTAGCCCCAATCCAAAGAAAACCCAATTGCCTACTTAGCCGCAACCAAATCCAAATAACAAGAAATAACAACAGCCAATGTATACCACTGATACATAGTAGTATCCTGCCTACGCTCTAGAGATATCTGATATCCATTTAAGGTCAGATACTACTCTGCTTGCACCTGAACATCCTATTATCAAAGAAGTTGCAGACACTCCTGCAACATCAGCACCTCTTCCTGAAGCTACATTACAAAATACCACCCAATCAACTCAAAAGTTTAGCAAAATTGATATTGAAACCTTAGTTGACCCTCCTTTTCCACAAAGGCTCACAATAGAAAAACCTATATCCCAACAAGAAATGCCTTTTGACATTCTTGAGCAGCTGAAGAATATGCACATCCAAATACCTCTATTTCAAGCTATCAAAGATGTTCCTATCTATCAGAAAGCTATTAAGGATGCATGCCTTAAAAATCCTAGAAGGAAAAAGAAGGACCCTCAAATAGTTCATGTAATAGGGAAACTTGTTGATATCATGTTGGGAAAGTTTAGTTATACCCAAGTATTCAAACCCTGTAAGTCTAGTAGTAGATTTGATAATTAATAGAAAATCTGTTAAAAATGCTTTAGTTGATTTGGGAGTAGCCATAAATGTAATGACTAAAGATACAATGCACAGACTAAGTATAGAGGGTTTGAGAAAAACACCAACAGTATTACAACTTGCTGATAGTTCAACAGTCACTCCAGATGGTCTTATAGAAGATGTGGTAGTCACCTTAGACTCATGGGAATACCCTACAGATTTTCTCATCTTATCACCAAAAGTAAACTTTGTTGGCTATCTAGTCATCTTAGGAAGACCTTGGTTAGCCACCACTGATGCAAAAATTAACTGCAAATCAGGAAGTATGAAAATCTCAAATGGTCAGGCACTAAAGAAGCTAGCACTCTATCCTCCTACCCAGCCTCAACCAGACTTGAGAGATCTTATTTGGCCAGAACTAGGGGATGAAGGAAAAGAGGTCAACTCTATTGCTCAACTTATGATGATGCATAGACAGTCTTTTCTGAAAATGCAAGAGGAATATGATGTAATACAGATTATTCTTACCAATGAGTGTATAGTAGCAAAAGATATTTCTGAAAGTGCAATTCTGCAGCTATGTACCTATGAAGACTATCTCTCTCTAGAAAGCCATGAGATAATTAGCTAATTGTTACCATGTGAAGTAGCTACGATCCTAGTACTTGAGATGTCAATGGTAGAGCTAAAAACTATAGTAGAAATTTCCCCAGGTCGCAATCTCCATGTGAACAACAAGTTGCCACCCCCATAATTGGCATTGTTAACAAAAATCTTGCATAAGCATGAGAAAGAATTTGCTTGGGATTGTGGAGACATGCTATGTTTGAACCCCAAACTCTACACCCATAGGATCTACATTAATGATGAAAGCTTACCACTACACCAGCCTCAAAGAAGGATAAATCCAACATTGAGAGAGATAGTCAAAAGTGAATTAAAAAAACTACAAGATGCTGGTTTCATCTATCCAGTCTCTGATAGAAAGTGGGTATCACCTTTGGTCATTGTACCTAAGAAAGGGGGAAATGATGAATATGTGTGGATTACAGAGAGTTGATTAATGACACAAAGAAGGATCATTTTCCTCTAGCCTTTATTGATCAAGTCCTGGACACTCTGGCCAGTAAGAAATATTTCTCCTTTCTGGATGGATACAGTGGTTACAACCAGATCAACATTGGTCCAAAAGATCAGGAGAAGACTACATTCACATGCCCCTAGGGCACATATGCCTATTCTGTATTACCATTTGGCTTATGCAATGCACCAGCTACTTTATAGAGAGCTGTAATTAGCATCTTTGCTGACATATCACATGATTGTATGGAGATATATATGGATGACTTTACTACACATGGTGTCACCTTTGAGGAAGCCCTAAAGAATTTGGAAAGAGTAATAATCAGATGTCAGGAACACAACTTGTCTCTCAATAGTGATAAATGCTTCATGATGATGCAATAAGGCGTAGTGCTAGGACATTTTATCTCCAAAGTTGGGATCCAAGTAGATCCTGCGAAAATAGAGGTAATTCTCACATTACCTATTCCTACAAAGTAGAAAGATGTTAGGTCTTTCCTAGGACATGCTGGCTACTATAGGAGGTTTATCTAAAATTTTAGTCAAATATCTAGTCCTCTATATACTTTGCTTACCAAAGAGGCCGAATTCTATTGGACAAAGGAATGTAATGAATCCTTCCTGTAGGACCACTGCACCCATACTTAAGAGTCCTGATTAGACTTTTCCATTTCACATTCATATAGATGCTTCAGACTACGCAATAGGTGCTATCCTAGGAAAAAAGTCTAGTAACCTAGAGAATGCAATTTACTACATTAGTAAAAGCCTCCATGGACCATAATTAAACTATATAGTGACTGAGAAAGAATTACTAGCAGTAGTTTATTCTTAGAACAAATTCTGTCATTACATAACTAGCTATCCTATTTTTGTTCATACTAGCCATGTAGCAATAAAATATCTCATGAACAAACCTACTATCACAGGTAGGTTAGCAAGATGGCTTCTTCTTTTGTAGGAATTTGACATTACTTAGTTGACAAGCCTGGCAAGGCAAATGTAGTAGCTGATATCTATCAAGAATCCACCATACTGAAGAAGATACTAAACTGATAGATGATGCATTTCCAGATGAGCATTTGTTTCATATTGCTGTCCAAAGTCCATGGTATGCTGACATAGCTAATTACCTTGCAGCAAACAAAATGCCAACACACTTTTCTTACAAGGATAGGACACTTCTTATCGAGAAAAGCTTTAATTTCTCTTGGATTGATAACATGCTATTTTACACCCGACCTGATCATGTAATGCGCAGATGTGTGTGAGAAGATGAGACATATGACATTCTCCATGCCTATCATAATGAACCATGTGGGGGACAGTTTGCAGTAAAAATAACAGCCCAAAATATTTTAACAACCGGATATTATTGGCCTAAACTTCACAAGGATGCAACCAGCTATACAAGGAAATGTGACAAATGTCAGAGAATGGGCCGACCAACCAGATCCGATGAAATGCCATTAAATCCACAGGTGGTGGTAACTCCATTTGACAAATCGGGCATGGAATTCATTGGTCCAATAGATCCTCCATCCAGTGGGAAGTCTTTCATCCTAGTGTGCACTAATTATTTGACCAAATGGGTTGAAGTAAAAGCTATAAAACATGCCCGAGATCATAAGGTTGCATAATTTTTGTATGATGAGATTTTCACCAGATATGGAGTACCGAGAGAACTTGTAACTAACCAAGGTGCCCAATTCACTTCCAATCTAATAACAGAGCTCATGAAAGAATATAATATTAGACATAGGAATTCAAGCCCTTATCACCCTCAAGCCAATGGATAGGCTGAAGTTACAAATCGGGAAATAGAAGCCATCATAACAAAGATAGTTCATTTGCATCACCGGGACTGAAGCAGTAGAATAACTAAAGTCGTCTAGGCATATAGAACAACTTAAAAAACCACAACATGGTTCACTCTATTTGAGCTATTATATGAAAAATAAGCAATGCTACCCATTGAATTTGAACACAAAACACTATGGATAGCACTGGAGTTAAATATAGATCTTCTTGCAGCACAAAAGGAGTGATTACTGCATCTCAATTCCTTGGATGAAATGCGCAAATCTACACTAGAGAGAACTGAAATAGTCCAGAAAAAAATGAACAAATGGCATGAATCACATATTAAGAACAAATAGTTTCAAGTTGGCGATTGGGCATTGCTATACGATTCAAGATTCAAAGAAATACCAGGCAAATTGCAGACAAGATGGCTGGGGCCATATGAAATAAGCCATGTCTTCACCAATGGAGCCATCTAGTTGACCACAATTGACCTAGTAAAATTCAAACTATTATTCAATGGACATCGACTAAAGTTGTATCACCAACCTCAAACAAAAGAAGACTTCCTACGGAAATTCCAACAACAAATTTCAAACGAGCAATAGGTAACACTTCCTGCAGCTGAGGGTGAAACCTTCTTCCTACAACTCTTCAGTAAAATTCCATCGAGCACGTCCATAATAAAAACTTCATGTTTACATGAAGTACATTCCTCCATTCACTTTCTATTTCTTCTTTCCAACTCATCTCATTTCTTTAATCTACCACCCACCCACCCTCCACGTCATCAAAATTAGCCTTTTTTTGCTTTCAATAAGAGCCAAAGTACACTGACACACACCACCACCACTTTCATTCCACTCACACCACCTTTTAATGGCACGTGCAAAGATCAAATGACAGGTACAAGCTTTTCAAATTTTTCCCATTTTTAGCACATAGATTTCGATGATTATATCTAGTACTGCAATAAATACATCATTACAGTATTAAGCTAGTTCCCTTCCTCATGCCACATCTTCCAAGGGTGGACACTTGTCAATATTACATAGGGGGGAGGGAAGTGTATGAATTCCAAATTGTCATTTCTATTTATGCCTAAAATATTTTATGTCACCTCAAATCTATACTTAGCCTTGTCTCATTAAAGTTTTAGTGCTATATCGCACAACTGTCATACCTTTATTCCCGAATCCTCCATGATTTTCAGAATTGATGTGACTTATAATTAAGCTAAGTGGAAACTCATAGTAAAGACTATAATTTCTCTTGTTAAAATACATCACTATTTTTCATACTAAGTATAACAGAGGAATTCAGAAGGAAGCCCATAGTTTTTCAAAAACTAGTAGTCTAATATTCAAGGAGTAGGGCATTTATCATCTACAAGGGTAGACAAATTGAAAATTGGCAAGCACAGATGGGAGGTGTTAGCACTTTTTCTTGGAACACTTACCTAATGATGACATTATACCTCATATACTTGAATGCAACCTGTTTTAGACAAGAGAAAGGCTAATTGCTAAGGATTGGATAATATCCTTCTTTGTTTTTGAGCTCCACAGACTCAGGCAGGTATTACCTTTTAAATATTACTGATATTTCAGCCTATGTATTTGGTGGATTAATTCATTCACTGGCTATACACCTAAAACCTCACTGTAACAACTTATAGAATACTTTAGAGATTGGAATGATTAATTTGAAACAAAGTATTATAACCCAGGCTATGGTTTTGATAACATGAACCAATGAGACAAGGATTTGCATCCTTCTTCCTTTTGCTTTTAGGAGGGATAACCTAGTGATTCACTCTTCAAGGAATTACTAAAATGTACACTATCCTACTGACATGAGTCCCTAATGAGTTCAGTTTGTTTGTTCTTAGTAAGAGAAGTGTTTTTATTGAAATAATTTTGAATAGTTTTGAAAACTTGGATGATGATAGATTATCAGACTAAGACCTAGATCAGTGCCTATCCTTTGGGTTACAGAGTCAATAAGCCCAAGTCTCATATAAACAAAACACTATAAGCTACCTTACAACCTACATGCAATTCAGATAAACTGCCTTACAAATTATCTAGTTACCTCTAAAATACTGTATCAAATCTTTAAATACTGATATTCTTCCTAAAACCACTCATAAAACTTAGTTCTTTACATGAAAGAAACTTGTAAGTAATTAAATAGTTACCTTGTAACCAAAATGCTTCAGACTGCCTTACAACCTTAAGCATGAAAAATCATACATAGGAAATAAAGAGACAACAATAGAGAAGAGTAAAATTGCACCGTATTTTATTTATGTGATCCTTCTTTCATACATGAAAAAAGCTTTGAAGCTAGAAAACACAGACACATATTTAGAAAGTCTGATTTTACAATATATTTCATCTCCCTCTTTTACAATTACAACCCTTTTTACTATTTATAGGTATTTAACCATCTTGGAATCCTTTTCAAAAGGATGCTACAAGCTTCGGATGGTCTCAGAAAACCTAACCCTAAAACTATAGAAAAGACAAAAGAGGAGAAAGAAGAAGCGGTGGAAAGACAAAGTCAAAAGATGAAATCAGATATTCTTTGTTCTTCACCTACTCTGGTGACTTCATTCTGATAGTATTCATGGTAGCTGGTATCATTTATGTCAAACTTGGGTGACCGTCTTTATATGCTCACATACCTTTCTTTAGTAATAACTGACATTCTTCATACTCATCAGTGAGGTGGAAAATGTTCACCTTTATTCATCATCTAGGATCTCTTCCTCTACCGCAAGTTTCTTTTTCTTGGGCCTAGTGATCAGTTCCCCTGTTGTCACTTCATCATCGGTTGGCCATTTGAAGTCTTGGGTGGCTTGTACTTGTGCCTTTTGCCTCTCCCATCTAACATCAGTGATGTTCTTAACATCCAATAGAAACTTATTCATGTCAGTTTCTACCTTGAAAGCCTCATTTAAAATCTTATTAAAACCCTCAATGTCTATATCTGATCCTAAAATAAATGCCTCATTGTTAGGCATCTTGCTGTCAAATTCATTCCTTCAGGCATCTAAAGCCTTTACCTGATCATCTTCTCCTCTGAGTGGGGGAACAAATCTATTGAAATCTATAGCAAAGAGGCTCAATTTTACCTCTATTTGATTCAACTTGCCTTTGAAGAATGAGAGAGAAACATTAACCTTTTTGATCTCATCTTCCACCTCTGTCACTATCTCTGGCAAGTCTAATCTCAGGGATTGCAAAGATGCAAGCTTTTCAAACAATTGTATTCTGGTAGACCATTTGGTAAAATAGGGGTTTAATATGACAAGATACCCCATGACCTCAGTATGCAAAGTTCGTAAATTGTTATAGGCATTAAGGACAACATCAGTCTTATCCTTCAAGACTTCAATCCTATCTAGTAGAATGCCCCTTAATGCATTCAAGGCTACTTCATTCTTCTTTTTTCCTATATCCTCCTTTTAAACCACCTCTTCTAATTTTTCTTTGTCTTCAATTTGCAAAGGCTGTGGTTGCACAGGCACATACATCACCTCATGCTTCTCTTCTAATTCCTTCATTAATCTCTTGATTACCTGATCTTGCTGATGCATCTGGATATGGCATAATTCTCCATCTTTAGCCAATACACTGATCTCCTCTATTAGCATGTTACACTTGTCAGACAACTGTTTTGTCTTGTCCTCATTCAAGTGTGCCCAATGTGTCATGATCTAGGATATTTCCAAATCCCCTATATTCTGTACAAACCAAACCATTTGATTTCCCACCATATTTTCTTGAATATTTACTAGCTGAGGCTTCTGGTCCTTAGGGAAAAGGTTCCACATTGCAAAGGCTTGAGATTTTGGACTATACCCAAATCCTTTAATCATATCCCCTATTTGCATTTCACTTGACATCTTCAAATCTGGCCGCTTTCTTATTTGATCAATCATGAAGGCAGAAGCCAAATCCCAACCCTCAGCAAGCAATATGCCATTGTCCAATACCATTTTTTTGGCTTCATTAGGTGAGATGTCCTCACTGTCTGGGTCATATGATTGTAGGGCTATTAGGGCCTCATTTGTTACAGTTTCCTCCCCATCAATGGTTAACTAAGCTCTAATTTTCTCCTTTTTATGCCACTTTAGGAAGTCTTTAAACTCCTCAATCTTAATGAAATTATCATCATTTAGAAATTGTTGTTGATGTAACAACCTTTCATCAACACCAGCCTTAAGGGGAAATTCAACATTCTCTTCCATATCAGTTGCTTTTTCTTTCCCTGCCTAATCAACTTTCTTAGGTTATGATCATATAACCTATGTGTGTGTAAATGGGTACCTGTCAGAAACAACACAACCACTCAATAGGTCATTGCATTAGCTCAAATGGTTAGTCAAAATGTTCAAAATCACTAATATCGGCCTATTGCCTTCTAACTAGAAAGAGTGTAATGAATAACATATTTAGCCCTAAAAATATGCTATAAATCAGTGACCAATACTATTCTAGCATGAAGGATTTAAGATGAAAAAAAACTAAAAAGAAGATAAAACATATATTTTAGCTCTAAAGAATGAAACTAAAACAATGCAAAAGCATGGAATGTGAGATGAAATGTAGTTCTAAGATTATTTCAACAGCATAACAATGTGTTTTTGATCTCAAGTGAAGGCTTATTTGCTC
>MU227924.1:2271202-2286207 GCA_018584345.1 Thuja plicata | reverse complement strand
TCATTTAAAAATATAGGAATTAATTATTTAAACAATGAAATTGCTTTTTAATACTTAGAGGACTATAGCCATTTTAATTAAATTAAATAGGCTAGGGGAATGGGTTAATTGCAAGTGGGTATTTGATGTAGGGATTTATTTAATTCCTTTATAATTAAATATTATAGCCATGTTCGATTTTGATTTGATTTGATTGGTCGAAATTGATTTGAATTGTATGGCTATAATAGTTAATATAAATCAGTGATAAAAATCACCTAGGATATTAAATTGATTAAAAAAATTATGCTAAGCAGTAATAGGGTCGTTTGGACATAAATCAAGGGTATGATCACACTTAGGAAAAATAGGGTCTATAGTTGCGACAGACCAAATTCAGGTGGTTATATAACCTAGTCCCAGGCACTAAGGCACTTGCCTTATCTTTTTTCTTTTCTTGCCTTTCAACTAAAGGCTGGCCTATTTCCACCTTTTGCCTTTTAGCTCAAGGCTCCTCTACATCATCAGGTTGTGTGGCCTCTATTAAGTCTAAAATATGGCCTTCAGTACCTTGCAACTATGGTATCTCAAGAACATCTTGCTGAGGCTAAACATATCTGGTAGGACATGCATAGTCACTGTCACTACCACTATCATACTCAGATTCTGAATGATCCAGCTCCTGAGCACCATTCTTATCAAGAACCACTTCCAATTGTTCAGTAAGCACATAAAAGTTATCAATCATGGCTTTTATTTTGTCAAAATATGGTAAGTCAGGGTAAAAACCTCCAAAAGCCAACCCATTTCTTTTAATTTGCCTTTCAAGGTTCAGCAACTCCTGAATCCTTGTTATCCTTGTCTTGATGTCATCTTCATCAAGAATATTCCTTGTTGTATCTTCCTCAATACATTCACAATGAAAATTTATATTGGGAATTGTAGGAGTATATAATTTTATGACTCTTGCCATGAAACCTTGAGGATCAATGTATCTATATGAGGCTGTCCCCATTTTGCAACTTTCTAACTACTTGCTAACTGCATCAATGGCACCTTTGCCAATAGTAAAATCTAAGATTCTGAACTGTCTAGGGGTTATGGCCCCCTTTTTGTGTGATGCAAAGTGCTCATTGTCTGTTAACAACAACTGCCAAACAAATTCCATTGCAGCAACTCTTGTAGGCACATGGTAAGGCAAGACATGAGGTGGATGTATACATCCATATACCCTTATTATGGTATAGTTCTCCTCTAAGAAGAAATCTCCCCAATTATGGTCTCCCTCCCATTTATCCAAGTAATCACAAGGCCTTAAAAGTTGCATAATCTTAATAGGGATCCTTGTCCTACTGATGCCAAGACTCTGTACTATTGGATATACAATCCAATTCTGAAACGCACAGTAATCACAATCCCTAGATGTATAATTCCAAATTTTTGTCAAGAACTGGATAGGATTAGCTCCATCTTGATAGAACCTTTGAGGGGTCAAATTACTCACATCCATGATTAAAAAATTAAAGTGCAACAAGGGATGCATGAGGATGGAGTAGTGTAATAACTTGGGCTCCTTCTCCTTAGGATCCTTCATCTTCTTCTGAGTGGCTATGAATCCCTCATGCATCTTGTCAATGATATACTAAATATAATCATAGCTAGTGCTAGAATACACCTCCTGCAAATCTAGCACCATCATCAATATCCCGACATTGATCTTATCTACTTCCCCATCTATCCCTAGCACTCTACATAGTGCATAGGCAATGTACTTAATGTAAAAATGCAAGTCCTTGAAGTAGTAAGGGCTTGTCCCAGATATAGGACCAAGATGTTTTCTCACTTCCTTGAACATGTGCTTCTCTAATGTTTCCCTTGCAATACCCGGCTTCAAATTATACCTTGCTTCATGCTTAGTCATGTCAATTTTGGTGGACATGGTACTATACAAGCCAAAAGCTTGTATGAATGAATTTCTATTTAGGATGAGCAAGGCAGTGCCATCATCCCTCTTAATCATCTTAGATAAGACATCATAATGACTGGCGAGGCCTAAGAACAAATATACATCTATGTAGACATCAAGAATTATCAGTTTGGCTAAACCACAGGCCCAAGGGTTTGATATTGGGATAGGTTTATTAGAATTCTTTAAAAAGTAGTTGAAAAGGGAAAAACCTATTGTCCCCAGAGTATCAGCATCTTTGATATTGCAGTAGTCATCTTTAAGAAGATTAGCATCTGCCCTCATGTTCTGAGTTGAGCCTGGCAATAATTTGAGGAATTCATTTGAGAAATTCCATTTCCCCTTGGACTTTTCATTTGCATCCTGACTTCTCCCACTAGTAGAAGCCACACTGACTTCTCTACTCATGTTTACTATGTTTGAATCCCTTCTTCTTTACCAATATTGAGATAAATCTACTCCCAAGACTAGCCTTACTCCTCTATGCACAAATCTTGGAAAATCAAAGCCTCCTAATCAACTGAATATTTTGCAGCTTTGCTAGCTTCTTCTCTCTTCTCAGAATACCTAACACTTCTTAGCTCTAAAATTCTAAAAGCAAGGTAAGTTAAAATGAATCCTCCATCAACTCTTTATGGTAATTGTTCGAAGTACATGGCTCATCATTTTGAAAATCATTAATTCATGTCTTCAATTCAACGTGCTATGAATTAATTGAAAACCTAGCCATAGCTCTTGAGTGTGAAAGGAAATCAAATTCATATATGTGGAAAACTTTATAAAATTTGAATGTGATGACATGTTTCACTATGATTGGTTCTCTGTCATACATCTCAGCTACCCCTCTTTGCACAGTAATCAATATCCAAGTTTTTCATTGGACACTAAATGATTCATGTTGTTATGTCAAACACTGCTTCCCTTTCCTATGATTTCATATCAAGTGACTACGCGACTGTGTATGATCTCCTTGTTGCTGACCCAAGTCTTTAACCTCTGATTCTTCTGAAGACTTAGCGACAATGCAACTTTCGTTGTCCTAGTTAACCACAATTTACTTCTGGTGATCACGCGACTATGTAAATCAAAGTCACTGGAAGAAAAGTTTAACTCATGTTTTACTTGGAGACTTTGTGACTAACCATTACTCTTAACCTTCACGGTTATCTCTATGTCACTAAATGCTTAATTTTCCTTACAAGACCACGCGACTACTATTAGTTTCCTAATCGCTTAATACCAATGTTAAGTGACTTACCCTTCAGAGACAACGAGACAAGTGTTTTACCCTTTGGCTCATCTGGCAACCACGCGACATACCCTTATCTCTAAGTCGTGAGTACCTTTTCCTTTGGGACCTTTTATTTGGAGACTTGGTGACCACTGTAGGATCTCTGAATCATTGCATCTAATGGCCTCTATTAAATCGCTGAGTAATATATCATACCTTCAAATCTTTTGGAGACCACGTGACAACAAAGGCTTTTATACTTAGTCTCTCAGTCACTAAATAGTATTTTTCCATCTGGAGACCACACGACAAGCTTATTTAATCAACTTACCTTTGGACATGTGTCTCATTTATTACTCATCTCTGCATTGCTGAATCGGAAAGCTAACTCAGTTATCTCAATCTGGTGACAACCCGAATGTGTTTCTTTTCAAACTGCATACGGCTAGTCATGAAGTCTCAGTCATTTTTTCTTAACCGCCATTCTTTCAAGAGACTATATGACTGACCATGTACTACTTACTTAACTATGGGCCAATCTACCGATTATGTGACATGAAGAAATCACCAAGTCTCATGATGAACTGTTAACTGCTGATCTTTTCTCGTGACACCATGACTTGTCTATGGGCCCCGTCACATATTTCTAACCTATCTTCTCATTTAGAGACTACGTGACTGAAGGGCTCCGCCAAGTCTCCAAAAGAAAAAGGAATATTCAAAATATTTTAGAGACATCCCAACATAAGGTAATCGCCAAGTCTCTAGGAACAAAGGAATATGCCATCCGGATCACGCAACTAGGCGACCAGGCATTTTAACACATGAATTAAGTGAACTAAAAAAGGTAACACCAAAATAGAAGTAAGATAAACATTTAATGGTTTTTCTCTGTTTTGCCTAATAAATAAGACCTAAGGTTTCGAGGCTTTGCAATTTTTACATGGGTTCTGACCTGAAAATCAAAATATTTCAATAGAGAGAAGACATATAAAACTGAGAGACTTCTATTTTTAGGCACAAAGCAAGCATGAGGACCACAAAAAAATGGCAAAGAGACCAGAACTGGGAATACAACCAACAGTGGCTCTAATGAGGATTAGCTAAACACAGTTTATGGCAAAGAACCACAGAATCTCTGGTTGCAGACCACAACAAAAAATGGAGTAGAACACAAAAATAGAAAGAGAAATATTCATAGAACCTACAAACAGGGAAAGAGAAGATTTACATATGATACATATTTACTTGTGCATTGCTTTGATTTTTACTTAAAGAAAGGTTTCAAAAATTTCCCATGCACAGGAAACTCAAAACTTTCTCCCTCCATATTTTTCAATAGATACAAGTCTTTGCCAAAATTGTCTGAAGTAATATAAGGTCCTAGCCATAAAGACTCAAATTTTTTGTGCTTACATTTGTCCTCTGCCCTTGTATTCCATTAGAGAACTAAGTCACTAGCATGAAACTTTCTGTCAGTAGCCCTTTTGTCAAATAGATACTTCATTTTTTGTTGTAACTTTATATTCTCTCTCTGAGTATCTCTCCTTGTTTCATCTAATTCTATCAATTGTATCATCCTATTTTGCATCTTGTTAGAGAAATCTAAATGTTCTTCTTGTATGAATTGGCAAATAGGCAATAGATTGTTAATTGACAATCTTGCTTGTAAACCATATACTAACTCAAAAGGAGATTTACCAATAGCCTTTTTGAGTGTTATCCTGTCAGCCCAAAGAGCTAGTTTCAATTTTGTGTGCCATGTTCTCTTATTTTGTTCCAGATTCCTCTTTAGTATCTTCAATATGCTTTTATTGCTAGACTCAGCTTGTCCATTAGCCTATGGGTGATATGGGGATGAGTATGATATTATAATCCATACCTTTCATAGAAAATTGTCATTTCTTTTGATCTGAAACTCATAGCATTATCCATTACTAATTTATTAGGCACACCAAACCTGGTTAAAATATTATCCATGAGAAAATCAGTAACCACCTTGTTGGTTGCTCTCTTTGTAGGGATAGCTTCAATCCATTTAGTAAAGTAATCAGTGGCAACCAATATCCAACTATGCCCTGCACTAGACTTCTCCTAAAATTCACCAATAAAGTCAATCCCCCATATAGCAAAAGTAGCCTCAGTACTCACTAGATTCAACAACAGAGCACCTACAAATTTCAATTTATTGGAAAACCTCTGACATGGTTCACATTTCCTGACATGTGTATAAGTATCTTTGAACAAAGTAGGCCAACAATACCTTGACCTTAAAATCTTATGGGCGATGGTTTTAGTAGAAAAGTGACCTCCACATTCTCCTTCATGCATCTCAGTCAGAACTTTCTTAGCTTGGTATACATCAAGACACAACAATAGTACACCACTCTTATCTTTCCAAAACAAATCACCTTGGATTAGAATATACCTTTGAGTTTTCAATTTCAGACTCCTCTTCTGATTTTCAGACAAATGATCAGGACACTTAGCATTTTTGAGAAAGAAAATAATATCAGTGTAATATGGTTGCCTCTCTATACTAGTAATGGCTTGGTCATGTATATCTGTTTGGTTCAGCTGTACTAAATCCAGGTTCTCTTCTGTCATAATATTTGCTACGCCTTGTCCTCTTATTAATTTGGTAATATTGATTTTAAGATTGAATTCTTGAATTCTTGTAATCCACTTGCACCTCTTACCAGTTACCTCTGACTATGTAAGGATATCTTTTATTGTTGAATGAGGAACATAGGCCTGCACCTTAGCACAAACCAAGTAGAGCCTAAAAGACTTTATAGCTTTTACTAATGCATAAGCCTGATTTTTCATTTTTTCATAGTTAAGCTTTGTAGCCTGCAAGGATCTACTATAAAAAGCTATGGGATGTTCAAATCCGTGTTCATCCTTTTGAAGAAATATGGAAGCAATTGTATGAAATGAGACAAATGAAAACAAAGAGAAAGCCTTAGTGTAATCTGGAGATTTCAAAATAGGAGCCTCTTGCACTGCCCTTTTTATTCTTTCAAATGGTAGTTGAGCCTCTTCATTCCAAACAAACTTAGCATCTTTTTTTAGCAATTTTATAATGGGTTTAACAATTTCTGCAAAATTAACTATAAATCTTCTGACAAAATTTATCTTTCCTAAAAAGGATTGCACACCTTTTAAATTCTTTGGAGTAATCATTCTTTGAATTGCTTCCACTCTCTCAGGGTCTATCCTTACCCCTTCCCTGGACACTATATGTCCAAGCAACTTCCCTCTTTGACTACAAAATTACACTTCTTAAGAATTAGTGAAACACCATATTCCAATGCTTTGTTAAAAATCTTACCCAAGTGATCATAGTGATCAATAGCCCTTTTGGAATATGCAGTCAAGTCATCTTGATAAATAACCATGAATAGATCTATGAATTTCTTGAAAGCAACACCCATGGCCCTTTGAAAAGTTGCCCCTGCATTTATTAATCCAAAAGGCATCCTGATATAGACATATGTTCCCCATGGAGTAGTAAATGTAGTTTTATACTGCTCTGTCTCCTTAACTAAGACCTGGTTGTAACCTGAAAAACCATCCATCATTGACAACAATTCACAACTAGTCACCTTATGCAACATTGCTTCCATATTTGGCAGTGAATAGTTATGTTTCAATGAAGCAATATTGAGGTTTCTAAAATCAACACATAGTCTGATGTCACCATTTTTCTTTCTAACTGGCACTAGATTTGATACCCATGTTGAATGTCTAATGGGCTAGATTACTCTGGTGTCCTTGAGTTTCATCAACTCTTGTTGCATCTTGGGAGCCAACAAGGGGTTAATAGGCCTTTGTTTCTACCTAAATGGCTTAACATCTAACTTTAAAGGAATTTCATGCTGAAAAAGGTCTTCTATATATGCTTTCAAGTCGTCATATGACCAAGCAAAAACATATTTGTATTTTCTTAGTAACTTGATTAGATTTATTCTCGCATGATAATCCAAACCTTTTCCAATATAAACTATTTGAGGATTATTTTCAAATCCTAAGTTTATTTCTTCTAGATCCTCAATATTGGCATTGCTTAACTTTGATGTATCATTTTGCTGACTTATAAACAATGCTTCAAGTTCAACCAAACCCTTAGGAATCTGATTAGAACTTAACTGGACAACTTCATTTCCAAAGATGTAATCTTTTCCATCATCATGTTCCAATAAGGAACTACAATCTATACTTTGGTTCTCATAATGGTCTAAACATTGCATGAACCTCAAAATATATTGATCATCCTGGAACACCTGCCAGTTGTATATGTTGTCCAGAACAACTGGTCTTGTTTTGACTTCTAGTATTGATACTCCATGTAGGGTCAAATCATCATTTTTTGAAGCAACATTTGCTAGGAAATCAACCATAATATTTTTTGACCTTTCTAACCAATTAATATCAAAAGCATCAAACATTTCAAGTTGATCCCAAATAGCATGTTTGTACATTTTCAATCTATCATTCTTTACAACATATTTAGATCTGACCTGTGCTACCACCAACTCAGAATCAACATAAACCTTTAAACATTTTATACCATGTTTGATAGCAATTTCAAGTCCTAAGAATAAAGCCTCATACTCTGCAGTATTATTTGTACATTGGAAGGCTAACATAAATGAGTACTTGAAATTTGTACTTGATATAGATATCAACAATACTCCTGCCCCTAATCCTTCTTTAGAGCAAGCACCATCAAAGTACATTTTCCATAATCCATCTTCTTGCAAGATTGATTCTCTGTTCAAAGGGTCAGCTTGTTGATCTTTATGTTCATCTTTTTGCATTCTAAAATTTTCCATGTCTATGTCAATGCAATAGTTTACATTGGCATCCTCATATTTTTCTATCTTGTGGGGAGTTCAGTTCTCCCTCAAGACATTAACGTTTTCTCCAGCAATGTTGAAAGTAGCATATGATAAATCATTTTGTATACTACCTCCCATTGAAGCACTCCATTTTCTTGATAACAACATGCCATAATGAGGTGGTATGTCAAACACAAGAACATTCATAGTCATCACTACATCAAGGCAAACTGCTAGTCTATAAGGCATAGCCTCAATGGTACCAATTACAGGGACCTCTCTAGAATCCATAGCTCTACATCTGCCATGAGGTGTATCAACTTGCAGCCCCATTGCCTTCATGATTTCAACTGGCATAATTGTATTAGAGGCTCCTGAATCAATCATACAATTCTTGAGAATTTTATCATTAATTATCAATGAGAGAAAAAATGGGTCAACAACTTTTGGAGAAGAAGTTGCATTTAAGAATATTTGAGGAATTTCAGATGTCAACACCTCTACTTCATTTCCCTTGGTAGTTGGCTTCTTAGAAACCTCCACTGGACTTTGAACCTTTATTGTGGGTACACTATTTATTAATGACATTACTTTTTCCTTATGTTCTTTGATCCTCATCATTTCTATAAATGGAACCTTAACTGTCATCTGGGACAAGCATTGACCCATATCTACTGGAGTGTATCTCATATCTGAACACTTTGATTTGTCAATAATAACATCATTTTCTTCATTGTGTTCCTTTTGAACTGACTCTTTTAGCTTTTTATTTTCTATTTTTTGGGCAGGAACAATTTTTTTGTCTTTTCACATCTTCCTCTTGTACAACATTTGGCTCTATGGCTTTTGTAATAATCTTGACCTTGTGTTTATTTACACTTTCACTAGGTCCTTCTTTTTTTTGGACATACTTAGTGTCTGCCTTATTTTCCTTTATAAAGACACCTGAAGGTTGGCTACCAACACCACCTACCACCCTATTCCTCAAATGGTAATTAATTCTAGCTTTATTTACTAACTCTGCATTGATTCTAGCCTTCTCTTCATCTGAAGATTTCCTTATGAGTGGAGCATCCTGACCATCTTGAGCGTAACATCTTATACTATCATTAATTTCATCAGTTTCACTATCAGATAATATCTGTTGATGATGATTCTCAATCCTCTTCTGTGAGACATAGGAATCATGATTTTCCTCCTCACTGTTTGAATCAACATCATGGCATGAAAAAGTATTTGTCATACTATGATCACAGTGTTCCCCCTCATCCTTTTCCTATTCCTCACTTTCCCTTAAGTCCAAGGAGATAACACAAAATTTAGGGTTATGAGGGGTGTCACAAGCCTCACACCAAGTATCCTCATTGCAGAAATGGACATAATTTCTATGTAGGGGCTCTGGAGTCTTGTTGTCTATTTTTTCCTTTTTAGGTGCAGTAACAGGCTCCCCATCTTTGAACTGAGTTCCATACGGATGATTTTGCATTCTGTTATGAGGATTGTAAGTAGTATTGTAAGAAGGTCTATTATTTTGAGGAGTTCTATATTCTTTATATTCTGGTTCTTTCAAATTGCTCTTACTAAACCTTGCATCATCCCTTCTATTTAACTTACCGGATACTCTTCTGTTCATTTCAATATTGACTGCTATTTTATAAGCATCAGTAAGAGTTCTAGGGTTTTTATCTCTCAGAGCATATCCCATCTTGAAATCAAAAGAATTTAAATAAGTTGCTAGACATACCTCTTCATCTAGCTTTATCTTCTAAAATAGTTTGTGCATAGCTCTTTGAAACCTTGTGTTAAACTCAGTGACCTCTTCATTGTAAATTTTTTTAATATTATTGAACTCATTTAATAAAAAGCCTTTATTTGTTTTGTCTCCATACTGATCTTTAAACAATTCAATCAACTCATCCATAGAAACAATAGATCCATTAGCAAGGCTTCTAAACCATTCTCTTGCATCCTCAACTAAGGACTGAACAAATAATTTCATTAATAAATCCTCATGGGTGATATTCAAGTCATCAAAAAAATTAATAAATTTCCTTAAATGTGTCTCACAAGAAATAACATTATTACCTGCAAACTTTGGGAGCTTCTCTCCTATATCACCCACATCTTTAGGAAAAGCATTAGGGTATCTTGGAATACCAACAAAATCAAATTGCTTATACCTCTCAGTATGCAGTGGTTTCCTTTGAAAACTATCATCTTCCTTAGAAGTAGTAGCTTTTGCTTTAAAAGCTGTAATATTCTCTGGTCCAGTATGAGAATATTTTGAAGACTGCAAAAAATCAATCTTTTTCTTCATTTCAATTATTTCAGCTTCCATTTGTGCCTTTTCCAACATTTTTTGCATGGTTTCTTTTTCAATTCTCAATTTTTCTAAATCAATTTCTAACTTAGAAATTTGTTCTACCAAAGGCTTCTGAAGTTTAGGTTCTTGATCTCTATGTTCACTCATCTTTTGTTTACCCTTATTTATTTGTAGAGTAGAAGCTTTATGAGTGAATGGTATTTCTTGATCCTTTTGAGACCTTTCTGTATCTTTCATAGTTTGATATTTTGAAGGTCTTTTTCTATTTTTATCAAGATCCTTATGATTTCTTTTTCTTTCTTATTTCTCTTTCCTTTTTCATTTGTTGAACCAAGGCAAGCTGTTTCAAAATGAACTTCTCTTCATTTGCTAGCATATCAAAAGGGACAACTTCTGAATCTAAACTAGGTGTAGTAATCTCCTCTCTCTCATTTGAAGTAGAAGTGACTGTGGGTGTTTCTAATACTCTTTCAGCAGCCTCCTCATACTCTGCAGTATTTCCATCATGAGAATGCTGATTGGTATCAATATCTCTCCTGATATTAACCTCATTACCTTTTAAAGGGGTTTCATCCATACTAAATTGATTTCTCTTTTTCCTCCATGACACTCCTATTCTTGAGGATGATTGAATTCTCTCATGTAGTACCCTTTGAGGATCAATTCTTACCCTTGATCTAGTATTCATTTTGAAAGACATTTATTTCTTCTGCACTAATCTCAGAGATTATCCTTTTAGAGTTGCCACCCAATAACTTGGGATGAATACTTATCAAAGGGTACCTTATCAATAAACACAAGTATGATTTATAAACAAGTTTAAACTTTTAAATGCCAGAGATTTCTGATTACTTGGGCAAGAGATATTCTGCAAATTCTTAGCAAGAATTTAAAATCTCTAATCCCCAACAGAGTCGCCAATTTGTTAGCACTTTTTCTTGCAACACTTACCTAATGATGACAATATACCTCATATACTTGAATGCAACCTATTTTAGACAAGAGAAAGGCTAATTTCTAAGGATTGGATAATATCCTTCTTCATTTTTGAGCTCCACAAACTCAGGCAGGTATTACCTTTTAAAGATTACTGATATTTCAGCATATGTATTTTGTGGATTAATTCATTCACTAGCTATACACGTAAAACCTCACTGTAACAACTTATAGAATACTTTAGAGATTGCAATGATTAATTTGAAACAAAGTATTATAAGCCAGGCTATGGTTTTGATAACATGAACCAATGAGACAAGGATTTGCATCCTTCTTCCTTTTGTTTTTAGGAGGGATAACCTAATGATTCACTCTTCAAGGAATCACTAAAATGGACACTATCCTACTGACATGAGTCCCTAATGAGTTCAATTTATTTGTTCTTAGTAATAGAAGTGTTTTTATTAAAATAATTTTGAATAGTTTTAAAAACTTGGATGATGATAGATTACCAGACTAAGACCTAGATCAGTGCCTATCCTTTGGGTTACAGAGTCAATAAGCCCAAGTCTCATATAAACAAAACACTATAAGCTACCTTACAACCTACATGAAATTCAGATAAACTGCCTTACAAATTATCTAGTTACCTCTAAAATACTGTATCAAATCTTTAAATACTGATATGCTTCCTAAAACCACTCACAAAACTTAGTTCTTTACATGAAAGAAACTTGTAAGTAATTAAATAGTTACCTTGTAACCAAAATGCTTCAGACTGCCTTACAACCTTAAGCATAAAAAATCATACATAGGAAATAAAGAGACAACAATAGAGAAGAGTAAAATTGCACCGTATTTTATTTATGTGATCCTTCTTTCATACATGAAAAAAGCTTTGAAGCTTGAAAACACAGACACAAATTTAGAAAGTCTGATTTTACAATATATTTCATCTCCCTCTTTTACAATTACAACCCTTTTTACTATTTATAGGTCTTTAACCATCTTGGAATACTTTTCAAAAGGATGCTACAAGCTTCGGATGGTCTTAGAAAACCTAACCCTAAAACTATAGAAAAGACAAAAGAGGAGAAAGAAGAAGCGGTGGAAAGACAAAGTCAAAAGATGAAAACAGATATTCTTTGTTCTTAACCTGATCTGGTGACTTCATTCTAATAGTATTCATGGTAGCTGGTATCATTAATGTCAAACTTGGGTGACCGTCTTTACATACTCACCTACCTTTCTTTAGTAATAACTGACATTCTTCATACTCATCAGTGAGGTGGCAAATGTTCACCTTTATTCATCATCCAGGATCTCTTCCTCTACTGTGGGTTTCTTTTTCTTGGGCCTAGTGATCAGTTCCCATGTTGTCACTTCATCATCGGTTGGCCACTTGAAGTCTTGGGTGGCTTGTACTTGTGCCTTTTTCCTCTCCCATCTAACATCAGTGATGTTCTTAACATCCAATAGAAACTTATTCATGTCAGTTTCTACCTTGAAAGCCTCATCTAAAATCTTATTAAAACCCTCAATGTCTATATCTGATCCTAAAATAAATGCCTCATTGTTAGGCATCTTGCTGTCAAATTCATTCCTCTAGGCATCTAAAGCCTTTACCTGATCATCTTCTCCTCTGGGTGGGGGAAAAAATATATTGAAATCTGTAGCAAAGAGGCTCAGTTTTACCTCTATTTGATTCAACTTGCCTTTGAAGAATGAGAGAGAAACATTCACCTTTTTGATCTCATCTTCCACCTCTGTCACTATCTCTGGCAAGTCTAATCTCAGGGATTGCAAAGATGCAAGCTTTTCAAAGAATTGCATTCTGGTAGACCATTTGGTAAAATAGGGGTTTAATATGGAAAGATACTCCATGACCTCAGCATGCAAAGTTGGCAATTTGTTATAGGCATTAAGGACAACATCAGTCTTATCCTTCAAGACTTCAATCCTATGTATTAGAATGCCCCTTAATTCATTCAAGGCTACTTAATTCTTCTTTTGTCCTATATCCTCCTTCTCAACCACCTCTTCTGATTTTTCTTTGTCTTCAATTTGCAAAGGCTGTGGTTGCATAGGCACATACATCACCTTTGGCTTCTCTTCTAATTCCTTCATTAATCTCTTGATTACCTAATCTTGCTAATGCATCTGGATATGGCATAATTCTTGGTCTTTAGCCAATGCACTGGTCTCCTCTATCAGCATGTTACACTTTTCAGACAACTATTTTGTCTTGTCCTCATTCAAGTGTGCCCAATGTGTCATGATCTGGGATATTTCCAAATCCCCTGTATTATGTACAGACCAAACCATTTGATTTCCCACCATATTTTCTTGAATATTTACTAGCTAAGGCTACTGGTGCTTAGGGAAAAGGTTCCACATTGCAAAAATTTGAGGTTTTGGGCTATACCCAAATCCTTTAATCATATCCCCTATTTGTATTTCACTTGACATCTTCAAATCTGGTTGCTTTCTTATTTGATCAATCGTGAAGGCAGAAGCCAAATCCCAACCCTCAGCAAGCAATATGCCACTATCCAATACCATTTTTATGGCTTCATCAGGTGAGATGTCATGACTGTCTGGGTCATATGATTGTAGGGATATTAGGGCCTCATTTGTTACAGTTTCCTCCCCATCAACAGTTAACTAAGCTCTAATTTTCTCCTTTTTATGCCACCTTAGGAAGTCTTTAAACTCCTCAGTCTTAATGAAATTATCATCATTTAGAAATTGTTGTTGATGTAACTACCTTTCATCAACACCAGCCTTAAGGGTCAATTCAACATTCTCTTCCATATCAGGTTGCTTTTTCTTTCCCTCCCTAATAAAATTTCTCAGGTTATGATCATATAACCTAGTCCCAGGCACTAAGGCACTTGCCTTATATTTTTTCTTTTCTTGCCTTTCAACTGAAGGCTGGCCTATTTCCGCCTTTTGCTTTTTAGCTAAAGGATCCTCTACATCATCAGGTTGTGTGGCCTTTATTATGTTTACAATATGGCCTTCAGTACCTTGCAACTGTGGTATCTCAACAACATCTTGCTGAGGTTGAACATATCTGTTAGGATGGGCATAGTCACTATCACTACCACTATCATACTCAGATTCTAAATGATCTAGCTCCTAAGCACCTTTCTTATCAAGAACCTTTGCAATTATTCAGTAAGCACATAAAATTTATCAATCATGGCTTTTATTTTGTCAAAATATGGCAAGGCAGGGTAAAAACCTCCAAAAGCCAACCCATTTCTTTTAATTTTCCTTTCAAGGTTCAACAACTCCTAAATCCTTGTTCTCCTTGTCTTGATGTCATCTTCATCAAGAATATTCCTTGTTGCATCTTCCTCAATACATTCACAATGAACATTTGTATTGGGAATTGTAGGAGTATATAATTTTCTGACTCCAGCCATGAAACCTTCAGGATCAATGTATCTATATGAGGCTGTCCCCATTTTGAAAATTTCCAATTGCTGACTAACTGAATCAATGGCACCTTTTCCAATAGTAAAATCTAAGATTCTAAACTATCTAGGGGTTATGGTCCCCTTTCTGTGTGATGCAAAGTGCTCATTGTCTGGTAACAACAACTGCCAAACAAATTCCATTGCAGCAACTCTTGCAGGCACATGGTAAGGCAAGACATGAGGTGGATGTATACATCCATATACCCTTATTATGGTATAGTTCTCCTCTAAGAAGAAATCT
>MU227924.1:2259652-2270776 GCA_018584345.1 Thuja plicata | reverse complement strand
ACTTAATGTAAAAATGCAAGTCCTTGAAGTAGTAAGGGCTTGTCCCAGATATAGGACCAAGATGTTTTCTCACTTCCTTGAACATGTGCTTCTGTAATGTTGCCCTTGCAATACCCGACTTCAAATTATACCTTGCTTCATGCTTAGTCATGTCAATTTTGGTGGACATGGTACTATACAAGCCAAAAGCTTGCATGAATGAATTTCTATTTAGGATGAGCAAGGAAATGCCATCATCCATCTTAATCATCTTAGACAAGACATCATAATGACTGGCGAGGCCTAAGAACAAATCTACATCTATGTAGACATCAGGAACTATCAGTTTGGCTAAACCACAGGCCCAAGGATTTGATACTGGGATAGGTTTATCAAAATTCTTTAAAAAGTAGTTAAAAAGGAAAAAAACTATTGTTGCTAGAGTATTAGCATCTCTGATATCGCAGCAGTCATGTTTAAGCAGATTAGCATCTGCCCTCCTGTTCTGAGTTGAGCCTAGCAATAATTTTAGGAATTCATCTGAGAAATTTCATTTCCCCTTGGACTCTTCGTCTGCATCCTAACTTCTCCCACTGGTAGAAGCCACACTGACTGCTCTACTCATGTTTTCTATGTTTGAATCCCTTCTTCTTTACCGATATTGAGACAAATCTACTCCCAAGACTCACCTTACTCCTCTATGCACAACTCTTGGAAAATCAAAGCCTCCTAATGAACTGAATATTTTGCAACTTCGCTAGCTTTTTCTCTCTTCTCAGAATACCTAACACTTCTTAGCTCTGAAATTCTGAAATCAAGGTAAGTTAAAATGAATCCTCCATCAACTCTTTATGGTAATTTTTTGAAGTACATGGCTCATCATTTTGAAAATCATCAATTCATGTCTTCAATTCAGCATGCTGTGAATTAATTGAAAACCTTGTCGTAGCTCTTGAGTGTGACAGGAAATCAAATTCATATATGTGCAAAAATTTATAAAATTCAAATGTGATGACATGTTTCACTATGATTGGTTCTTTGTCATACATCTCAGCTACCCATTTTTGCATAGTAATCAATATCCAAGCTTGTCATTGGACACTAAATGATTCATGTCGTTATGTCAGACATTGCCACCCTTTCCTATGATTTCATATCAAGCAACTACGCAACTACGTATGATATCCTTATCGCTGACCCAAGTCTTTAACCTCTGATTTTTCTAGAGACTTAGCGACAATGCAACTTTCTGCATCCTAGTTAACCATAGTTCACTTCTGGCGATCACGTGACTATGTAAATCAAAATCATTGGAAGAAAAGTTTAACTCATGTTTTACTTGGAGACTCCGCGACTAAACATTACTCTTAACCTTCACAGTTATCTCCATGTCACTAAATGCTTACTTTTCCTTACAAGACCACGTGACTACCTTTAGTTGCCTAATCGCTTAATACCATTGTTAAGTGACTTACCCTTCAGAGACAATGCGACAAGTCTTTTACCCTTTGGCTCATCTGGCGATCACGCGACATACCCTTATCTCTAAGTCGTGAGTACCTTTTCCTTTGGGACCTTTTATTTGGAGACTTGGCGACCACTATAGGATCTTTGAATCATTGCATCTGATGGCCTCTATTAAATCGCTGAGTAATATATCATACCTTCAAATCTTCTGGAGACCACACGACAACAAAGGATTTTATACTTAGTCTCTTAGTCGCTAAATAGTCTTTTTCCATCTAGAGACCACGTGACAAGCTTATTTAATCAACTTACCTTTGGACATGTGTCTTATTTATTACTCATCTCTGCATTGCTAAATTGGAAAGCTGACTCAGTTATCTCAATCTGGCGACAACCTAACTGTGTTTCTTTTCAAATTGCATACGGCTAGTCGCAAAGTCTCAGTCATTTTCTCTTAACTGCCATTCTTTGAAGAGACTACGTGACTGACCGTGTACTTCTTA
The DNA here is from genome assembly GCA_018584345.1 of Thuja plicata. NCBI lineage: Eukaryota > Viridiplantae > Streptophyta > Pinopsida > Cupressales > Cupressaceae > Thuja > Thuja plicata. The sequence goes on along the minus strand of MU227924.1, from coordinate 2,268,827 downwards.
CTTAACTGCGGACCATTCTAGTGATTATATGACATGAAGAAATCACCAAGTCTCGTGATGAACTGTTAACTGCTGATGTTTTCTCGCGACACTGTGACTTATCTGTGGGCCTCGTCACATATTGGTAACCTATCTTCTTATTTAGGGACTATGAGACTGAAGGGCTCCGCCAAGTCTCCAAAAGAAAAAGGAATATTTGAAATCTTTTAGAGACATCCCGACATAAGGTAATCGCCAAGTCTCTAGGAACAAAGGAATATGCCATCTGGATCACGCAACTAGGCGACCAGGAATTTTAACACATGACTTAAGTGAAATAAAAAAGGTAACGCCAAAATAGAAGTAAGATAAACATTTAAGGGTTTTTCTCACTTTTGCCTAATAAATAAGACCTAGGGTTTCGAGGCTTTGCAATTTTTACATGGGTTGTGACCTGAAAATTAGAAGATTTCAACAGAGAGAAGACACATAAAACTAAGAGACTTCTATTTTTAGGCACAAAGCAAGCATGAGGACCATAAAAATCTGGCAAAGAGACCAGAACTGGGAATACAACCAATAGGAGGCTAGTTATAGAGACACGAGCTGGTAGTACATGGTGTGCTACTTTCAAATGTTGAAGCGGTAAGAAGATTTAATACATGTGGCTGGCTAGGATACTTCTTAAGGTTAACATAATTTGATGAGGACTCAATAGCTGAATTTGTGTGTACATTCAAAGAAGGCCAAGCGACTGTGTGGTGATTGACAGTGGTCGCAATAGAGGAGCAGATAGCAGAAGTTACTAGATTACCAAAGGTTGGGGAACTTTACCCCAATGTGCATGATGCCAGATCAGCTAGGGCCCAGTTTACCCTACCAGGTGACCCTCCATTGGATATTACTAAACAAGGGTGCAAAAGAATGTCTATCCCTCCATTGTATAATGAGTTGGCTATGCATATCATCAGGTATTTTACATGTGAAGGGAGATTTTCCAATTTTCACACACGTCATTTCAAATTATTGAGTTATGTAAGGCATAATCTACCAGTAAATGTCCCAAATTTCTTGTACAACATGTTATACATTAGTGCCAAGGAGACCCAAAAAGGAAATGCAAATTCTGTCACCCACCATGCCCTAGTTAAATTGTTAATAGAAATATCTCTTAGGGATGCCTCTCCCATGGCATGGTTGGAGTTTGTCAAGCACAAAACCCTACAACCATAGGTTAACCCTAATGTACAAATTGGTCATGATAATGTAATACCAACTGACCTAGCCATTGAATAAGATACCCAAGGGGCAGAAACCATAAATCTTCAAGAAAATGTGCCCTTACCTACTCATGAGAGTAATGTACCTACTTCTTCCTGAACCAAAGGAAAATAAAAATTAGAGGAAGAACCTTCATTCCTGCAGCCAAACCACAAATCCCTACTTCTTCAAAGGGGAAGAAAAGGAAGCTGGTTCCTATAGTAGCTATTCCTAGAGCAGCTACTCCTGTAGCAGAGAAACTGAAGAAGGCTACTAAGAAAAAGGCTATAGAAATTACAGAAACCCCTGTGCGAAGGAGTCCTAGAATGACAGGATAGCTCCCTAAAAAATCCTCCAAAATCCAACCCGCTTCTCCTTTACAATTTGATGAACAACCCAGTGTACAAATTATTCTAGATGATTCTCCAAATCAATCTGTAGTTCCAGACTTTCCACCGCATTCAACAGAAAATTATGAAGCTGAACTTGATGTTTACCAAAATAGTCCCCAGGAAATCCATCAGGATATTCCAGATATTAATGAGGAGAATGCCTCAGTGATCTATTAGTTAGCCTATGCAGAAACTACCTTAGTGCCCTACAACAGAACTTGGTTAATAAGTTTCTTAGAGCAGTCTTGGAAGGAACAAAGGAGGCAAATAAATCAGATAGAAGATTGTGGACCAATCACCTTGCAAAGGCTTCTCTTTGGATTGCATAATAAGTATTTTCTAACAAAAAATTTATGGGGAGAGGATAAGAAGAAACTGAAAAGAATAATAATAGAGCAAGGGGAAGAAATTGCAGAATTGAAAGAATAATTGGCAAAGCAAAAACAAAAGATGGATCATGCCCTCAAATTGGCTAATCAAATAATTGCATGTAGGCCACCTCCTAGGGTTTATACCATCTGTTTGAAATAATAGTTCCTCTTGTTCCAGCTAATGATGACCATTAAATATATAGACTCTGCGTCCAAGTCAGCCCAAGAATTTTATGGCCTTTATCAGACTCTTCCCTCATGGCAGCAAAATCTAATTTGTGAACTATACATGCATAACTTCATTATCCCAGATGAGACTGAGTGGAATCCTCTACTCTACATAGGGGATATACACCTAAAGGAATTAATGTCCTAGATGCATAATGAAGCCAACTATGATAGATAGTTGGAAAACTATGGGGAACAGGAGAAAATAGAGCCATTACTATTAAGACCATAAAGTAGAAAGCTAGATATACTCCTCAGAGATTGGCTCAATTTGACTTATGGAAAAATTAAGGAGGAAACAAGGGATAAAATTTTCAAGATTCGTACAGATGTCTATGTAGAAAATGATGGTTTGTCTTACTTTATCTTCTAGAGAGCCCTAGCTGGAGCTAGAAGCAGATGGGGTAGGTTATCCGAGGCATTGAAGAAATTTGAGCCACACAGTCCTATCAACCTCCAAGAAGCTATTCAAAGAGCACCAAAATACATTTAGTTGGGAAGACAAACTAGACAGGTACTCTGGCATCCACTCACCATGTAGCCACCAATGCTCCTCTAGCCCCTATATGACATCAATACTGACAAACTTGACCGACTGCAGGAAAATCATAGAGTAGATGTCTGGGAGAAAACAAGGGGGTTCTACTACACCTTCAAAAGCCAAAGGAGAGGGAGAACATAGGTTGGAGATTTCAGAGCAACTACTAGAAGATGTAATGCTTGAGGACAAGCATTTAGCTTGCCAAGGGGAAAATGATGAGACTGTTTTACTGTCTCTATTATATTAATCCTTATACTTTGTTTTTAAATATTATCAGAACAATTGTGAACGTTTAGTCAGTTGAAATTATGTCAAGTACAGATAGAACCATTAAACCATGGGTGGAATAGATATGTCATATTATGCCAATATTATATATATGTTGCATTATTTCATATAATAATCAGAATGTGTGTTCTAACATCTGGATTAATTTGAATAAGCTACTTGTATGAATGTCTTTTGCATGATAACTAATCCTACCAGGAAGTAGGAGTTGCTAGGAGTAGTCAATAGCATTGAAGGAGGACGTTAAAGACCTTCTTTGAACGGATAAGCCATCATGGCATCAGAAGACACGGCTACTGCAAATCAGGAGCCACTATTTTAGATATGCAGGAATGTAGCTCTACTATATTCCCTCCATATTCCTAGCATGTTGACTTGGTCACCCAGACTTCATTGCATATGTTGTGGGCTATTGTGTTTCCTATTTTTTCTCTTTGGCACAGTTTTAGTTAGATAGTTCCTTTTTTTGTTTAAGAATAAGAAAGTCAATCCTCTATTTATAGGGATGAGATTGATAGTTTGTAAGTTCAAATATTTTTGGAAATACAATGTTCTGATTGTATCTTGCACAACAAGTTCATTTTTAGTTTCATGTATCATTCTCATGTAATCAGTTTTGAAAGATAATGAAGTAACTTTTGGTTCATATTCTATGTTCATAGATTAGCAAAAGCTGACCAAGGGGGCCCACTTGGTAGGTGGATTAGAGTAGAAGTAGAATAGATTTACTTTATTCATTTCTATCATTCTAGATATAAGATTATAGTTTCTTCCTGCAGCATTGTACTTTGTGAATATTCCTATAGCACCTGCAAGGATAGTTATAGTGAATGCTCTAGGTTGAAGGAATAAGTTTAAGTAGAGTTTGTGATTTGTAGCATTCATTTTAGTAAGGAGTGAGTGTGTTTCCTTTCCTGCATCCCTAGTATAGATTCCTTTCATATACTTTACTTTCCTGCAGCATTAGTAGATTGGCTATTTAAGGAACTTAGTGCACACACTGTGTTGTACCATTTCAAGTATATGTCCCTGGGTTGATAAACTAAATTCACCTCATGGTGGGAGAAGTGATCCTTAGATTGAATAAACTATTCCTAAGAGATGCTTTGGGCATGATTACTAAGCACCTATTGTGAGGCAGTTTAGTGATCATGAAGATAGCATGAGATGCCAGATACCATTTGACAAACTACACTAGGTTTGGTCATAGAAGGTAGCATAGAGATGCCTAATATCAAGTGAAAAACTAATATTTTAAATCCTCTAACAAGTTCACACCTAATAGTGTGTTTTTAACCTTTAACAAGGTTGTCTCTTCACCGAGCTCACTTCAGAAGAGTAAAAATTTTGGGTTACCGGTCCCAAGTGGTTTTTCCCTTAACAGGGTTTCCATGTTAAAAATTCATGTGTCAATGTGTTTATTGTTAGAATAAATTTAGAATAACTGAGAGGGGAGAGGTGAATCAATTATCCTTGGGTCTAGATGTAGCAAATAAAAACTTTTTGTATTTTAGATCTAGTCGGCAGTAGTAGCATATGTCAACAAATTTAATCATGCAGTTTACTGTCAATTGAAATTAGCTTGTAGAAACATAATAGTAAAACAAACCATAAGCATTCACACAATTTGACACAAGTATTTAACATGAAAACCCAATATGGGAAAAACCACCAATAACATGCTACCAAGTTTTCACTCTTCTGAAGTGAGCTCTGTGAGGAGCCAACCCTGTTAAAGGTTACAATAACACACTGTTAGGTGTGACCTAGTTAAAGGATTTAATCACCCTATCAGGAGTGGCCTTGTTAGAGGACTTAGAACATTCCACTTGAATGCCACCTTCTTAGAGGATTTATACAAATGACTTTTAGGTCAACCTTGTTAAAGGATTTAACTGATACAATGGTTGGAAAGAAATCAACAGTTGTGATTTGATACATACAACTTACTTTGCAATTCAGTTCCAATTATAGCTCTGATGTTAACTTACTGGATAGCCTGCATTGTCATTTCAACATTTTGATCTGCTTGGAAATCCATCAATAAATCACACATGCAACTCTTTGCTTCTATATTCAGCCTTCTCTGCCAGATCATGCTAAATACTAAATCAACTATGCAACTCTTTTGCATACATACATGTACTTCACATTCAGCAGCACACTTTAGCATCCTTAATGAATAACCCCTTGAGGTTATCATATACCTCTCTGTCTAGGTCAGATAAATCTTTTTCCACTTAAACAAGATCATAGATCTTAGGTTAGGTGAGATCCGATGGATCATTCCATCTTTGCATTACATTTAATTCTCCAAAGTAGTCTCTAATTAAATCTTGAAACCATGCATTAATTACAGTTACCAATACATTAAATGACATGGATCAATCTTTAATTAACATTACATATCCCAATAAAATTAACTAAGTTGGCTAGAAATCTCAAATATCATCATTAATCCAATTAATGTAAGTTGGCCAACATCACTATTTCCACTCGGCAATTTGAATGGTGCTCGAAATTGAACAAATTTGCTTGTCACAAGCAACTTTGCTCAGCACAAGCAATTTTTCTCAGCACAAACCAAACTTTCTCAGCATGGAACAACCAAAAAAACTTCCTTTGAAAGATAAACAACCAATTACTTTGCCAGAGTGCCAACTGATCAAGTACCCTTTTAATTTCCTTAACTCAACCATTCACTTGGTCTTATTGTTAAATCTTCTTCATCATCAATAGATATGGTACTCAAATAGATAACAATAGTCTCACCAGTTAAGGTTTGATAGCAATGAAAAAATAACAATTGCTTGCATTGTCACTTTCCAACAATCTCCCTCTTTCGCATTGATGGAAACACAAAATATTAAAATAATGTTTTAACAAGCATAGTTACCAACTAATCCAAAAAATTCACCTGTGTTCCTTGATATGAATGAATCTTCATTAATGTCTTTAGCTTCATTCTGATTCTTATCTGTAAAATATTTCTCCCTATGTGTCTATAATCACACTGTAATCATCTGTGTCTAATCATCTATAGACTCCCTCTGAGTAGATAATCACTTCAATGTTTTCAATAGTAACTTTTGCCTCTATGCAATCTTTTCCTGTTGGTAATCTCTTCTTCTAGACAATCTCTCCCTCTTTATAGGTAATCTCTCCCTCTTTGACAACAATGCCAAAGATGTCAATATCATTATCATGTAGATCTCCAGTATCATGCTGATCCTGTCATCTTGATTATGACTGATTTTCTTTTCTATCCTTGTCCATCTTCACAACTTTCGCCAGCATCCTAAAGTGTGACTAACTCTACATCAATGTATCAAGTATTCTGAATGTAATATTTTATGCAACAGTACCATTCAAAACTTAATTAGCCTCAGTTAGGGGAATCAACCCCATTTTACCTCATAGATACTCATGAGCATCCTTGGGTAGTGCTTTTGTGAATATGTCTGCTAATTGTTCTTTAGTGTTCACATAATCCAGTCTCACTTCTTTATTTTGAACTAGCTCCCTCAAGTAATGATACTTGATAGCTATATGCTTTGTCTTTGAGTGCATAAAAAGATTTTTAGAAATATTAATAGCACTTGTGTTATTACAATATATGACAACTGGGTTAGTGATTTCTTCCTTCATACCTTTCAGTAGTATCTTCAACCACACAATGTTAGAATAGTTAACTGCTGCTACCACATACTCAGCTTCAGCTATAGATTGTGAGGTGCAGTTCTATTTCTTGCTTGTCTAGGAGATCAATATTTTTCCTAAAATAAATGCTCCACTAGTAGTTCTTTTCCTGTCATTGATATTTCCAGCCCAATAAGAGTCAGTGTAAACTCTGAGTTCAAACTTGTCATTCTTTTTGTAGTATAGACCATAGTCATCAGTTCCTTTCAAATATCTTAGAATCTATTTTACTGCCATCATGTGAGTTTCCTTGGGGTTAGCAAAAAACCTTAAAACAATTCCAATAGCTAGGGAAATATTAGGTCTACTGTGTACAATATACTGTAGTTTACCAATCATTAATCTATAGAGTGTTTGGTTTACTTCTTTTGTATCATCATCTTTTGTCAGCTTCTGTCCAGTAGCCATGGGTGTACTCACTAGTTTGGAATCTTCCTTTCCAAAAGTTTTCAGTATCTCTTTGATATATTTAGATTGAGTGATATAGATACCATTCTTCATTTGATAAATTTGTAAGCCAACAAAGAGTTTTATTTCACCAAACATAGACATCTCAAACTCAGTTTGCATCTCTATTGCAAATTTTTGACATAACACATCTTTTCCACTAAATATGATGTTGTCTACAAAAATTTCAGCTAATAATATACCTTTTCTTTTCTCTGTCTTTAAGTACAGGTTGTTGTTGTCATTTGTTCTTGCAAATCCAATCTTGATTAGATAACTGTGCAATCTCTCATACCATGCTCTTGGTGCTTGCTTTAATCCATATAATGCTTTGTGCAATCTACAAACCATATTCCTTTTGTTTAGGTCTACAAAACCATCAGCTTGCTCAATATACACTTCTTCTTCCAAGATACCATTGAGAAATATATATTTCACATCCATCTGATAAACTTTGAATCCTTTATAGGCTACATATGCAAGTAAGGTTCTGACACCTTACAATCTTGCAACTGGGGTGAAGGTTTCACCATAGTTAATTCCTTCCTCCTATGCATAACCCTTGCATACCAGTCTAGCTTTGTTTCTTGTCACATCTCCATGTTCATTCAGCTTATTCCTGAATACCCACTTTGTATCAATTACATTTTTATCCTTCGGCCTAGGTACAAGTGTCCAAGTATTGTTCTTCTCAATCTGTTTAATTTCCTTATTCATTGCTTGTATCCAATCTTCATTTTCTAAAGCATCTTTCACTATTTTCGGCTCAAATTCACATAAAAGACATGTGTCATTTTTCAACTTACTTCATGTCATAACAGAAGAATCCTTTGATCCAATGATTTGATCAAAATTGTGATTTCATCTCACATATTTTGCTAGAGTAGGCTTAGTCCTTGTTGTAGGTTCATTGTCTATATTCAGTTCTGGTTGATTCTGTGACTTGGCATCTCCATCAGATAGCTCAGCATTCACTTCTAGTTGCTCAGCAACTCCACTTTGTGACTCAGCAGGTGCATGCTATTGTTCAGCAGTAGTCTTAGGTAGTGAATTAGAATCTTCCTCATCCAGATATACGAATGATCTGTAGCTTTCAAGTTCTTGTGTACTTTCAACTTCATTTCTTTCTGCAAACTCATCAATTCTTACATTTGCACTTTCAACAATTTTGTTAGTATTAGAGTTCAAACATTTGTATGCTTTGCTTTTCATTGAGCAACCAAGGAATATGCCTTCTTCACCTTTAGCATCAAGTTTTTCATTTCTATTGTCCTTCAGTATAAAACATTTGCTTCCAAATACTTTAAAATACTTTACACTAGGTGCATAACCATACCAAAGTTCATAAGGTGTAGGATTTGTCCCTTTCTTGACTTGAACTCTATTCAGTGTATACACTATAGTACTTACAGCTTCTTTCCAATATTTATGTGCAACATTTTTATCCATCATTAGTGTTGTTGCACAGTCCATGATAGATCTGTTTCTTCATTCAACAATGCCATTTTGTGGAGGAGTCCTGGGTGTGGACATCTATCTCTTTATGTCTCAGTCATTGCAGAACATGTTAAGCTCATTAGAAATAAACTCTCCACCTTTGTCAGATCTTAAGCATTTCAAATTTTTGCTTGTTTCCTTTTCAACTTTAGCTAAGTACCATTTAAATAACTGAAATGCATCAGATTTTTCCTTGAGAAACATTACAATCATCAGCCTTGAATAATCATCAACAAACAAAATAAAATATCTAGCACCACTATAGCTTCTTTCTCCAATGGGACGACAGAGATCAGTATGGACCAATTCCAAAATTTCCTCTGATATATGTGTTTTACTCTTGAAACTGTAACCACCTGAATTTGGTCTGTCGCAACTATAGACCCTATTTTCCCTAAGTGTGATCATACCTTTGATTTATGTCCAAACGACCCTGTTACTGCTTGGCATAATTCTTTTAATCAATTTAATAT
>MU227924.1:2199878-2218211 GCA_018584345.1 Thuja plicata | reverse complement strand
AGCAGAGACTCTAATAGCATAAATAGGCAATAAGGTTCTTAGGATTTTACTTACCACTATCTCCTCTTCAAGTGTACCTCCAATGCCTCGTATAGCATTGACTACTTCTTTTATTCTTGTGTTGTACCATGTGATGTTTTCACCTTCTTTCATTCTGAGATCATCAAACTTTCCTCTAAGGATTTCTGCCTTGACTCTCAGAACATTTGCATCACCTTCATGTAAAAGTTTCAACTTGTCCCACATTGTGTTTGCATTTTTGCAATATTTTACATCTTCAAATTCAACATCAGAGAGTGAGGCTGAAAGCTCTATAATCATGCAGTTATGTTCATGCTTTACTCTCAATTGATCTACTTTCAATGGTACTATAGGCAACACATATGCAGTATCTAAGTATTGAGTAATATTATTGCCAATACCTGATAAGTGAAGCTTTATTCTACTTTGCCATGAAGCAAATTTGTCCTTGTTCAACTTGGGCACATCTCATCTGTTCATCTTGTGATCTTTACTTAGGTCTTGAAACCTTCCTTCTAAGCACACAAGCTCTGATACCAATTGTTAGTAATAACTGAGAGGGGGGGGTGAATCCGTGGCCTCAAAAATTTATCCTTTTAAACTTCAATCCACCAATTAATACACCTCAAATTATTAAGTCCCTACAAGATGCATGCCTTTGAAATACTTGAATTAAATAACTATCTATTGGTTTACCTTGTCTGTCCTTCTTTTCCTTAATAACTGATAAGCAGTAAAGCTTATTTACCGATACTCAGTAAATATGTAGAGTATACCAATCAATCCATAAATGCTTGTGTGAAATGTAAAACAATAAAGTAATAAACCATACACATATAACACAAGGATTTTAACGTGGAAACCCTATTAAGGGAAAAACCATTGGGACCGGTACCCCAAATTTTCACTCTTTTGAAGTGAGCCCTGTTAGGATCCAACCCTGTTAAAGGTTACAAACACATAGTTAAGTGTGACCTTGTTAGAGGATTTTTATGCATAGGTTGTCACTTAGTATCTGGCATCTATGCGACCATCCTTGAATCAGTCTCTAGACTATCAATAGGCTTTATGCTAATCTTACTACCATCCTTGAATCAACCTCCTTCTTAGACTGTCAATAGGATTTAGGTAAGATCGATGCTACTATCATGAGTCAGAATTTTTGGTAATCTATTAGGATATACCTCAAATACAAAAGACTGTTAAGCCCTGCTTTGTTAAGAGACTCAATGCTTCAATGGTTAAACTGAAACACAATGACCTGTTTCTAATGCAACTTTGAATTGCAGATATTCAGATCTATTTACGTACAATACCTTTTTGATCAATGTATCAATTCAATTCCTTTGTACTTAACTCTTTCTGCTCTGTGATACTGTGCTTCACTGTGTGTTGGTGTCTGCAGAATTCTTTAGCTCCCCCTTAGCTTGATTGAAAAGGACTGTATGAAGTTTAACCTTCATTAGTTTCTCTTCAGCATCTTCTTTCAATTTACTCCCCCGTGTATTGATTTCTTTTGGAAATGAATTATGCTTGTCTCTTATATAGACATGATATTCCTTAATTCTTGGTTTTTGATTCTTGATTCTTGGCATGAAAAACAATCTAGCCAAATTGATTTACAGCTTTAACTCCTGATTTATCTCATATTTATCTTCTTGCCAACTGTATAAATCATCTTTAAATCACTTACTTAACTGTGGTTGAATAAAACAAATAAAACAACCAGTTAAGTCTATCCTTAAGCTCTGCCAGCTAGATATTTTGTCATTTTCTGATCTGTCTGTTCTATTAGTCAATTCTATAGTTCATCACCGGTGACAACTACCAATTTTGTCGGTGCAACTTTAGTTAGCTTTAGGATCTCCATCCGTTGGGCATCATTGGATCTTGTTCATCAGGAAACACTATTTTTAGCTCGTCGAGCATCCTGTGATTCTGCTTCATCAGGAAATACTATCTTCTACTCATCGGGCATCATTCTGACTTTATCTCTGTATTTACCGATGGTGTGCACTCTGTCAATGTGGTCTGTCACTTAGTGAATACTTGACTTTTATGCATTGCTGAAAGCATATCCTCTGTTCCATTGATTCTCTGAAGTCTTTGGCATTATGTATATAACCATACAGATGATATCAAGTTAACATCAATGACAATATAAACCATTAACTGATTTAATGTCTTGCATCATCTTCAACTTAACATTATCAAACATTCAATCAGTTATATGTCATCACTCAATAGTTTAGAATTCTCCCTTGGAGCCATGAATGTACTCGCCAATGATGCTGGAACCATTTGAGTTAATGAAGAAGGAAGGACATCTTGTGGCTATTTATTATGTGTTATTCTAATCTCTATATTTATCAAACATCTTTTGTGCAGTATGTTTTCTTATGTCCTCTGCTCCTATGTTTTATTTTAGATTAATGATCTTATCTCCCCTTTCTACTGAATGCATGTAAATCGTTGGTTCTTTATATATTCGGTATTTAGTGTAGTTTCTTACATTAGAGCATTGTTTGATGTTTGAATATATGTTGGATAACTATAGGTAGAAGCATATATCTAACCTTGATCGATCTTTTGCAATTTCTTTATTAAGTCCAAATGCTTGGAGGAAAACCCATCCCTTTTGAAATCCGCAAGAAGATGAGTAGAAACTAGCTATCTCCTCTCACAATAGTCACCTACCCAGCTTTGATCCCCTGCACCATCGAGACCCAAATACCAGGTGCTTGGAGGCTAAGATAATTGATTCTTTGGTAAACATATTTAGGAAGAGTTGTTTGATACCCCATTACTTGATGACAACTTATCCTCTATTGGTGGAGCCGGTCACAAAATCCCATCAATAGAAACTGGCACTAGAAGAATGGCAAGATCCACCTATGTGTGGATTTTCACAATTTGAACAAGGCCTCCAAGAAAAAAAATCACCCTCTCTTGTCACTGGATGAGGTGTTACAAATTGTTAATGGTTCCCAAATGATGTCCTTCCTAGATGGGTACTCCGGGTATAACCAAGTCATGGTTAAGTTTGAGGATAGAATGAAAATGACGTTCACCACCAAGTGGGGAACGTTTGCATATCAAAGAATCCCCTTTGGTCTCATTAACATTGGGGCCACATTTCAAAAGGCTATGGACATTGCATTTGAGGGCCTAGTTAACAAATGAATAATCATCTACATGGATGATTTAACAGTCTTTTTTCTGGGACAGGCGTGATCACTCTGCCTACCTCACTTAGATCTGTGAGAGGTGTTGCCGGTATGGTATCTCCCTCAACCCCAAGAAATGCATATTTGGGGTTACTAAAGGGAAAATTCTTGGGCATATAGTCTTTGATAAGGGGATATCCATTGACCATATGAGAGTTGAAGAATTGTTGAATCTGCAAATGCCCGACAATAAAAAGGAGATGAGATCTTTCTTCAGAAAGATAAATTTTGTCTGACGGTTCATAACTGGATTCGCCAAGATTGTTAAACCACTCAATGACATGATGAAGAAAGATACCAATATTAAGTGGAGCCCCAAAGTGAAGTGAGTGTTTTCTTAGATCAAGCAAACCATAGTGGAGGCACCAGTCCTGGCAAGTCTTAACTATTCCCTCTCATTCCACATCTAATCCTTTGCTTCACCACATTTTGTTGCTGCAATTTTAACCTAGAAGGTTGAGGGGGAAGAGTGACCTATTTCCTTCATGATCTCCCCCTTTAAAAATAGTGAATTTCGATATACGTCCTTGGAAAAGAAGGCCTTTTCTCTAGTCAGGGCCGTGAAGAAATTCTGGCAATACATCCTTTGGAGCAAAGTGCATTCTATCATTCTAGACTAGGCCATCAAATATTTATTGTTGCAGAGTGAACTGGGTGAATGCCAGGAGAAATGGATGGCCATCCTCCAGGAATATGATCTCAAGATGCAACCAATGAAGATAGTCTGAGGCCAGTGACTATGTAGAGAGATGGTAGAAGTAACTCCAAACATTAAATGTCAAACCTATACTATGGAGTCCACCACTCAAGATCCATGGTATAACGATCTGGTATACCTATTTCTCCATAACAAATTCCTTGAGGGGCTTCCCCCTAACAAATTTTGTGCCCTGGGACTGAAACATGCACACTTAATGATAAAAAATAGAATGATTTTTCACAGGAAATTTGAAGGGGATTTATCTCTGGTACATAGACAAGGACCAAGCTGCCAAAATGATAGAAGAATTCTATGGGAAGTTCAGAACTGGGCATGGCTTAGCTAATGCCACTGCCCATCAGATTCTCTGGGCTATATATTATTGGCCCTTCATCTTCAAAGATGTTTACACTCACGTAAGGAAGTGCCACACTTGTCAAACCATAGCCCATCATGAGCGGAACCTGACCATGCCTTTGTAGTCGGTCTTTGAAGTATGACCCTTCACCCAATGGGAATTTTATTTTATCATGGAAATAAACCCTAACTCATCCATCAACCACTAATATATCTTGACTATGACCAATTACTATACTCAGTGGTCTGAGGAAATCTCATGCAAGAATAATATGGCAGATGTAGTTATCAAATTCTTGGAAGAAAACATAGTCACAAGGTTCAGAATGCCCTTTTCCATCATATGTGACAATGGTCTGGCATTTTCTTCAGTGTAGTTATTAGAATGGACCTATGAGAGGAATATTACTTTGAAGTTCTCCAGTAACTATTACCCCCAGGGTAATGGTGTTGCCGAGTCTACTAATAAGAATCTTCTGGAGGTGATCAAACATTTGCTAGAACGGAATCCCCAGGACTAGCACAAAAAAATTAGATTCACCCTTTGGGTGGATCGTATCAAAATCAAGGAAGCCCTAGGGACTTCCCCATTTCACCTAGTTTATGGCTAGAATCTTGTGTTCCCAATTAACTTACAAATCCCAGTTTTATAGTTCATGTAGGAATTCAATGCCTGGGACAACATTGTGGAGGTTCTCCTTTTGAACCTAGTTAGAATGGAAGAGAAAAGAGACGTAGCACTAGAAAATTTTATGCATCACCAAGAAGACATCAAATGATGGTTTAACTAGAGAGCCCAATACAAAGCCTTTTGGGTTTCAGATCTGGTCCTTTTGTGGGACAAGGCCTGAGAGAAGAAAGGAAAGCACACTAAGTTCCAAAGGCTCTGGCATAGACCCTACCTAATCTCAAAGATCTACGGGGCTAATACTTATCACCTCAACACCATGACTAGAGAATATATCCCTTTGCCCATCAATGGATAGTTTCTCAAACATTACTTCGAATGTGGTGGGAGGTATGTTTTCCCAAAGTTGTATTATATGTAAATATGTCTCTGCTTGTAAATATTTTCCTGGCACTCCTTGGGAGTGTCTTGTCCTTGTAAATAGTTTTTGTTGGTCCTCTAGGGCCATCTTTCTTTTCTTTGTTTGTGTCATCTTTGGTTTTCTTTGTTTTCTTTGTGTCCTATTTTGTTAGGTTTCTGACATGTTGCCCTCTTCTTGTAGACAGGCATGCTTCACATGATAGTCCCTAAAATGGTACCTTATGCTTTTTGGATAGTCTAGAATCTATTATTAGCACGGTGGAATTTTTCTGCACTCCAGAGTTGTTTTGTACGTATGGTAAAAGGTTATGGATAATCTTCATCATATTCACATCTTGAAAGTCTTGACACCAGCTAACAAAAAATCTAAGAAGAAACTAATCGTATGATCCTTGAGAGCAGATCGGTTGCACTGGTTATTGGCCAAGTCTGAAAATCAAAAGAATATCCCATGTCTAGAATGTCTCTCCTATTCATAAATTTAAAATGGATGGCAAGGTGAAAGAAGTACCACTGTAAAATTAGCTAAGCTTAATGTTCATGGTGAAAGAAGTATCGTCTTCCCCATCTTCAAAAGAAAAGAAATAAAATTGGAGAAGAGAGAATTTTTGGATCCAGGGGATCGTGAAATGTATAATGATTTTGGTCTAATGTACTCAGTACCATCTCTCTGCTTTTCCCAGAAGTCATCAGATTGATTTTATTCCAAAGCACACACTTCATAGCTAAAAAGAGATTGAAGGATTGAATCAGGATGAGTCATATTTTCTCAGACACCTCACACCTTGCAAGTGAAATGCTACAGGTAAAGATGGGTTCTAGTTTTTGTAATCATAGATTCTATGGTTCTCAGATGCACTAAGGCATTCATCCCAGCGAGTCACCATTTGTTATGCCCAGCATACCCGTCCCTACATTTTGTGGGCAAAATTTTGGGTCCCCCTTTTTTCACTTTTCTCCTTGTTCCTTTATCCTTTATTTTCCTTCGGCCTTTGCCTCCGCGGGGCCACTTTTTTCTTTTCATTCTGGTTTCTCTTCCTCTAGGACCTGGTCCTAGAGTGTTTTATTTCTTTGTGCCAGCCAGATCCTGGACTCTGGGATTCTTTTCCACCACTTCCTATTTTTTTAGAGGGTGTGGTTGCATGGGATCGTCAGGCCTTGAGTCCAGAGGTTTGCCTTTTCTCAGGACTTGTGAAAGGAAGTAGTATGTTTTTGCCTAAGGGTATAAATGAGGTTTCACTTGTCATTGTTACATTTACTATGAATGAATTACCTTGAGAGATTAAGAGAAATTTTCTAAAATTACCAGTGAGCTAAGCACGTTTGCTGCAAGTGTTTAATGATGAATTTATTGTTTGAGCTCGTGTGTGCTTCTAGTTATCCTGTAGGGTCTTCGGTGTTTGTGGTTCATGAAGCTATCTATTTGTAGAGCACCTCCTATGCCCTTTCTCCTACATTTCCTGGTGTTCAAGGTAGGCCCTTCTATTTCTCTCTATTTCTTTCATTTGCTTTGTTCTTTTCATCTCTGCTTTTGTCTTCTAGTTTTTTTTGTCACCTCTCGTTGGTGGGATGGCTTCGCTGGAAGGTTTTCCGCCTTTCATGCACTGTATTTTCTATACATTTGTAAATAATGTAAGTTTTTGTATAAATAGTTTTAAATAATGTAGGATAGTTTTGAATCTCTGTAAGTTATTGGTAGTTAGAAGGTTAGTTAGTTATCTTGTATATAAATTCATTCCTCGGCCTTCTTTTCTTCAGAGGTCTGTGTATATATTATGTATAGCGTGCATATGTAGAGTAGTTTTCTTTAAATATCTATACATTGTTTTGTGTATTCTTTCATGTCTAACCCATCCTGTAACGATCTCATTGTGCTCTTCATGTTGTTGAACCCAGGTTTTGAGCTTGCCCACCTGGTTTCTACCTGGTTCGAACTTGACACCTTGCCTATTTGAGTCATGGCCATTTTCTCTCTCCTCTATCATTTTAGCATTGATGGTGGGATTAAATTCACCTACGTATGGGAATTCAAAGTGAAACCAAGTGGCATTCATTTCATCTATGCCAAGACATTTGTCGCCATTAAGTGTCATTATGCCATTTATTGCATGACCATGAAACAACCCATGTTAGCCTAGTACGAATCACTACCCAGTCACTTCAATAACAACTATTTTCTCCAAACTCTAGGTTCCATGCAATCCCATGACCTTCATCACATTGTTACATAAAACAGAACCCCCCCGGAACCCCCGAGTGCTGATTAAATCCAAGTTATTGCTTATTACATTTTCAGGATTTAATGCAAGTTAACATCTTTTTGAATAGGTGTGAAATGGGGATGAAATATTCAAAACCTGGAACTTATTTTATTTAATAACTTGTATTAATAGTTGTCCGCTTGTGCAAGCTATCAACAATTGAATGATCAACATGTCTAAGGTAGCTTCTCCTCCAGGAAGTCTGGAACTTCCAACCACATCAACAAGAGTGGCCACCAAGTCAAAGGCTAAGAGGGCACTACAAAAACTCTCACTCACATCTAAATATCCAAAGGATGGTTCCCTCGTAGGATCCAAGGTGGATTCTAAGTTGTAGCTAGTCATCAACACTGAGATCGAACCCTGGGCCAAATTACAAGGCATAATCAGAACAATGTTCACCCAGCATTCTACCGAAGATAATATGGCAAAGAGTGTGGCTACCTCTCATATAATCAAAGCAGCCTGCTTCCCCTACTCTATGCAGGCCCTAGAGTTCATCCTAACTCTAGCCAAACACTACAACACCACCATCCAGGTTGTGATACTTACTGCTACCCTTCTAATGGGCTACCCAATGCCCTTAGTATCTTTGGAAGCTACTACATTTTCTTCGTGCCTAGGAATCCCCCAGTTCTCTAATTCTATTATCAACTCCCATGCCACCTCACTCCAGGAGTTTTAAAAACTTCCACAGCTTGCCTGGCAACATCTCAACAACCACTAGCTAAAGACACCAAGGAAAGACTACAAGAAGATGAAGTTAGAGATCCCTTGAGAAGATTTCATAAAAAGCATCCAAGTGGATATCATCTTCTTATGTCAGGTCTTTAGAGAATCTCATGCTTGGGATTTCTCATTGTGGATGTACTACTTCCTATATGACATCTCCACCAATGGGAAGAATTTTGACTAGGCAACAATTATTTCCAATCATATAGACTTTCAGTTGAACAATGTTGGATGAAATTCAAAGTTCTACATGACTTCGTATGTGTTATGGGCATTGGCACAATAAAGGCCCAGAATTTAGGGTTTAGTTAGAGTGGGCATCCTTGGGACTAGGCCCAGCTAGAGTGCTCTGTGGGACCATTTTCCTCATATTCAATGGGAAGCCAACTTCCCCAATTTTTGCCGAGTAAATGACACCTTTATTTACTTCAAAATTTTGATCCCATCTTAGGATTCCAGTTACTGGCTATCAAAGGAGGCTATGGCCTTGGTGAGTACAATGACAATTATTTAATTCAATTTCATCAATATTCTTATATTCAGGTGATCAGGTTTTTTGACAAGCCCTACCTACTCCCCAAGAATTATGGGGATAGTATTATTCTTTTAGAGTATTGTAGGAAAATCTTGGAATTTCATGCATTTTATGGAGTGAAGAAGGTTATCTCCATCCCATTCCTGATCATTTGCGGGAACTATTCTTGCAGCCTTGCAATGGCCAAAGAGGCTGATAATGAATTGAAGAGTCTGGGGCTGGCTGAGTTCCACCTGGAAAGGAACAATTTTGACCCACTCGACAAGATAATCATAGCACTACCCTGGGCATCCACACTACATGAGCCTCACATGGAGGATTTTTGGGTAGATTTCCAAGATGACTTTAACATCCAGGAGAAAAGGTACTCAAAGATGACCAAAGGGATGATGAAGAGCCTCAGTCTTCAGACCTTTCCAAAATATTTTTTAGAGATTGGGCCCTTGGAGGACCCATCTTACAAACTATAGGGGATTGATAAGATGGATCTCCCTCCGATGGATTGGGAAACCCCAAAGACTTTAGCAATTGAGGATGTCACTCAGGGCATCGTATAGCGCAATTAGGAGTATTTTGCACAAGTGTGAAAGAAAAGCACCCACTTGGGTCCAATTTTTTGGGGGTCCTCTTCGGCCTCCAGAGCAACCGGGCAGAGCAGAGACAAGGGGAAAGAAAAGGAAAGCACTCTGGCCTAGGTTACACCTTGAGCTCCATTCCCCATTTTGGAGCAACTTCACACTCAAATGGGGGCATCCCACCAGCTGAGTGAAACATTAAGAGCCCAGATTTTTCTTGGCCTTCCAGTTACTCTAGTTGGATCCGCCCTCTCGTCAGGCTCACCATCACTTGTAGCATTAATGAGCTAGGTGGTGAACACAAAGGATGAGAATGCAACTATAATGGATGTCAGGGTCCTGCTGCAGACAAGAAGAAAGAAGCCAAGGGTGGATAAACCTCCACCAAGCACAGATGTAAGCCTCAGTTAATTGGGAAACATTCCTTTGGAGGTTATCATGTCTAGCCTTGAAGTAGAGGATCGACCAGAGGCTTCCCCTCCCCATGACAATTTTGATGACATCTACTAGACTGAAGATCTAGTAAATCTACATGAAGATGTTGAGAGAGCAGTAGAAGAGATCATCATGCAAGAGGTGGAGAATGTCCTTAGTGAGGGAGAAATGCAAAAAAAATAAATTGCTCTGGAAGAATAAGTTTGGGAACAAGAACAATGATAGGAGCAAGAACAAGAGTTGGTAAATATACCAAGTATAGAAGAAACACCAGTCCTGGGAACCGAGATAGAGGAAAGGAAAATGAAAGATGAGAAACTGACAATGGCTAAGGAAACCAGACCTTTGGGAGCAACCGTACCCCCAATTTTCATGCTCCAGATGCCTCTAGTTAATATAGGTGATCAACTACCCCAAAATTTGACATTTGGAAAGGTGGTCATTACAACCCAACATCCAGATCCTGGTCAGATACCTTTGCCCCCTCCAGAAGATGCACCCTAAGAGGAGAATGTCCCAGGGGATAATACCTAAGGAAATCAGAAACAACAAGACCCGAGGGAGAACCCTAGAGACATGGGTGCAAATGTTACATGTGTCAGGGAAGACGGTGTCCCCGACACCACATATGAAAATTCCACAAAGGTGGGGTAAACAGGGAATCTCACGGGGCAAGAAAAGGAGTCCAAAGAGATCATAGATGCTGAGAAAGAGTGTCCAATGCATGAGGAAAACCCTAGTACCCAAGACCTAGCCATAAGACCACCCCCACCACCATAGTGGTTGGTAGAGTCGAGAAAGAGAAAGGCCTTGGTAGCGGTGAGAGTTCCCCTCTCCCTGGTCAAAATGATGGCCCAGGACCAAGATGCCCAGAAGCCTAAGAGGGCCCGGACCATCCATACTCTTCAGGCAGGTTCGGAAGGAAATACTGTTGTAGTAGTCACAACACCTCCCCAGATGTAGAAGTAGAAGCTGTAAGGGCCAAAGCATATATAGTCACTGAGGTTCCTCTAGAGAGGAGAGATAAACAAGGGGAATTGAACTTGTTAAAAGAAGCTACCCAGGAAATTGAGACTCGGTATGACAAACATGCATAGAAGTTGAAGGAGGAAAAAGAAAAGAATGTAAATCTCCTCGGGCTTCTCATAGAATTAACACAGCCGCTAGCCGAGATTCATCTAGAATCCTCCACATCTGGAACACCAATCCCATAGGGTGATATGTATTCTCTAAGGGTCATGAAGAAGAAAGAACAAGAAATGGACGGGTGGGTCACTGAGCAGATCACAGTCGTAAGGCAGTTCTTGGCATCAACACTCCCAACCCTCTATCAGGCCAACAACATCGTGGGCTAGGTGAATGGTGTCATCTCCCTATGGGAGAAAGAAATGGAAAAATATGAAGAGTGGAGGTCTAAACTAGAAGTAATGATGAACTTTGGGGAGGAAGTCATCACAGAAATAGGTATTTTGGGAGATGAACTATTTGCATTCCTCTAGGCCCAGCACTCTAGACTTGGCCTAAAAATTGAGGTGAGAAAGAAACTGGTAGCAGCCTTAAAGAATAGAATCTCAGAAGTCCATAATTCTTTAAATTCATATACAAAATTTGTGACAAGGGTTTCACAAGTCAATCCCTTCACCATTGGGACTTGTGCTCTGGAATATTTTGTACTAAGTAAATTTGATGAGCTAATGGAGTCCCACTACCAGTCTGCCCGAGATTTTGATGGAGGTAAAATGTTATGATTAACCAAAATGATGCTCCAAGCTCATGATGCATTGAAAGTGGTTTCAGAATTCAAGGAAGGGGCTAGTGATGTTGATGAACAGTTCATGGTTGTCAACAACTGATGGGACTGTGTCAAGGAAGTAGATGAGGAAGGAATTGGCCAAATTTTGGAGGCCTTCAAATAGAACAAGGAACAATAAATTTATCCAGTCTCTGAAGATTTTTACCAGAAGGATATAGTTTTGTAAATTCATTATTCTTTCAGCGTAAGCTCCTGGAATTATGGGTCCAAAGTTTTGTATTCATTTATAGCGATCTACGTCCAGGTTCTCCGGAGCCAACGAATCACTGTCAAGCAGTTAATAAAGGTCAGAGGATAGGTGATCCTGATAAGGTATGTCAGGCAGAGGAGATGGATCTGACAGGTGATTCCCCCAAGGTGCCACTCCTGCATTAACTACCTAGTGCACATCAAATACTGAGAGCCGCAATTGGTATTTATGAGGCATGTAGCCTAGGATACCGGGACAATAGGATTTCTTCTATAAGTACCTTGACACTCTTCTCTATGTCGATTCTTCTATATTTCTCCTCTTATCTTCTTCCTCTTTCTTGTCAGACTTTTGCATATCCCGAGGTGATTGTAAGTGGTGCAGGTAGTACCGGCCACTGATAATGTATTATATTTGGAAAGTGTATAGTTAGATTAGGTTAGTTTTAGGTCAAAATTTGTGTTAAATAAGAAGTCTAACACCATAAAAAGGGTCAGAAAAATTGATGATTTTGCAGTCCAACAAGTAATAGAAGCATAGCATTTTACTTTCAGTTATTTTTAGGAGCTCAATGCTCAATTATTCTTAGTAGTTTAGAATGCTCCCTTGGAGCCATGAATGTACTCGCCAGTGATGTTGGAACCATTTGAGTTAATCAAGAAGGAAGGACATCTTGTGGCTATTTGTTATGTGCTGTTCTGATCTCTGGAGTTAACAAATGTCTTTTGTGTAGTATGTTTTCTTATGTCCTCTGCTCCTATGTTTTAGTTTAGATTAATGATCTTATCTCCCCTTGCTACTGAATGCATGTGAATCACTGGTTCTTTATGTATTCAATATTTAGTTTATTTTCTTACATTGGAGCATTGTTTGATGTTTGAATATATATTGCATAACTATAGGTAGAAGCATATATCTAACTTTGATCAATCTTTTGTGATTTATTTATTAAGTCCAAATGCTTGCAGGAAACCTCATCCCTTATGAAATCCCTGAGAAGTTGAGTAAAAACCAGCTATGCCCTCACACAATAGTCACCTGCCCAACTTAGCCTCCCCCGCACTATTGAGACCCGACTACTAGGTGTTTGGAGGCTAGGAGAATTCATTCTCCAGTAAACCTCTTTAGGCAGAGTTTTTTGGTACCCTGGTACCCGGTGACAACTTATCCTCTATTGGCGGAGCCAATCCCAAAGTCTTGTCAACATATATGTGAACATGTCATTTACTATTTCAATTTAACCATTGATTTAGAATTTCTCTTAACTAAGCAGGATTTGAAGATCCTTTCTATATTGAGATACATCCCAATGAGTATCAAAAAGTGTGATCATGAAGATCGCATGAGATGCTAGATATCATTTGACAAACTACACTGAGTTTGGTCATAGAAGGTAGCATAGAGATGCTCAATATCAAGTGACAAACTAATCTTTTAAATCCTCTAACAAGGTCAAACCTAATAGTTTGTTTGTAACCTTTAACATGGTTGGCTCTTCAACGAGCTCACTTTAGAAGAGTGAAAATTTTGGGTTATCGGTCCCAAGTGGTTTTTCCCTTAAGAGGGTTTGCACGTTAAAAATCCATGTGTCAATATGTTTATGAGTCATTACTTTAGTATTTTTCATTACACATAACTAATCTGGATTGATCGGTATACACTACGAAATTTACTATTTTTGGTAAATGAAAGATTGCTATTCAGTAAACATTAAGAATAAGGTTTAAAAGATAACTCCAAGCAGTAGTTATTTGATATGTATATTTGAAGGCATTCATCTTGTAGGACTGAAGATAACTAGAGGCCTAATATTGTGTTACTAAGTTTTTGGGTTAATTTATTGGAATATTTTGAGGCCACTTATTCACCCCCCCCATTTATTTCTAGCATATTTTACTTGAATTTTGAGAGATTTGAGGGTTATTTGATTGAAGGTTTTGTGAGTTTAGAAGGTTGCATATCTCAGTTCTCATTCAGTGCATCAACTCTCAATATAGGTTTAAGTTTCAAGTTTCTTTATTCCCCTTTCCTCCTTTCAAAATATAGTTTTAGCTAGATACTGAGAGGAACTGACCTTCTCTAGAGATTGATCTTCATTATAGTCATACCCATAGGCTTGAAGATCTTTCCATGTTTTATGATATTGTTGGGTTTTCAAACTTGGTATAGTGAGCCCAATCCCTAGTGAAAAAAATCAAGAACATCACAAAAAGTATAACAACTATAACTAAATGTGGATACCAATGACATAAATCAAATAATTCCAATAGTTGGTAGTCCAAGAGCATAGAAACAAGGATGAACAAATTGATTGAATAGAAGGAAACAAGAATGAATAGTCATTTTTGCAAGTGAGGACTTAGTTCTTAAGCAACACAAATCTTCTTGTAATTGAGAACCTGATCCACTTAAAATTTGATGCATTGAATTTGAAAATTCATATTTAATTTCATAGTGGAATCCACTTGTAGTTGAGAGAAGAAAGAAGTACGACAAAAAAATATATCAGAGAAAATCTTTAGAATTACAAGCTCTTGATGATCATTATGGTTATAATTATTACCTTAATTAAATACAAATGCTAGGTTGGGTATAAGAATTTTTGAAGGTTCATCACCTTTGAAAACTCTAATAATCCATTTATCTACTAAATAAATTCCTTTTATTTTTAGGTCTATTCACCCCAAGCCTCCTTTATATTTTGTTGACTGCAATGATTCCAAGAAGTAGTGTTAAATCCAATATTACTAGATTCCATTTAGTTCATAAAAATTTCCAAATAATTTTAATCAAGTCCTCATAACCTTTATTAGAAGAAATCCAATAGGATGAGTAAAAATAATTAGTGAAAATTATTTATTTTGTTAGTAACTTGGATTCTGTAACTTGGATCATTGCCTCCAAATATGATGTCATCAACAAATATTTCAACAATCAAGGTTTTAGCATCAGTATCTTCTTTTAAATAAAGATTATTGTTTTCACTAGTCCTTACAAATCCAATACTTATTAGATAGGAATGAAGTCTTTCATACCAGGCTCTTGGATCTTGTTTCAATCCATACAAGGCTTTGTGAAGTCTACATACCATGTCCCTCTTGTCTGGATCAACAAACACTTCTGGTTGTTCAATGTGTACTTCTTCTTCAAGTATTCCATTTAGGAATGTTGACTTGACATCCATCTGGTATACCTTGAATCCTTTGAATGTAGCATAAGCAAGTAATATTCTTACTCCTTCTATCCTAGAAATGGGTGCAAAGGTCTCTCCATAGTCTATACCTTCCTCTTGTGCATACCCTTTGCATACTAGTCTTCCTTTGTTCCTTGTGACTTCTCCATTCTCATTCAGCTTATTCTTGAATATCCATTTTGTATCGATGACATTCTTGTCATCTGGTCTTGGCACAAGTGACCATTTTTTGTTTTTCTCAATCTTCTCAATCTCATCATTCATACCACTTATCCATTCCTCATTATCTAGTGCATCATTGATAGATTTTGGCTCAAACTCAAATTAAACAATTTGAGTTTAAAGACTTACTTCTTGTTCTTGTACCAGCTTTCTTATCTCCTATGATCTAGACCTCTGGATGGTTCCTTCTTACATATCTTGCAAGTATAGGTACAGTTCTTTGTCTATCAGCTTGATCATTATTTTGATCTTCATTTTATTCTTCATCACCTTGCACATTATCTTGATCATTATCTTGACCGTCGGTTTTTGCAGTCTGATGCTTGGGAGCAATGATTTGTAGCTTAGGGGCTATACATTGTTGGTAGGGTAGAGTGTCAGGTTCCTCGTTGTAAGTGAACTTATTGTATTCCTCTAGTTCTTTAGTGCTTTCTTGTTCATTCTTCTCTACAAATTCATCTATCTTTACATTTGCACTTTCAATAATTTTGTTAGAGGCTTTGTTTAGACATTTGTAAGCCTTTCTCTTGGTAGAATACCCTAGAAAAAAACCTTCATCACTCTTGGAGTCAAGTTTTCCATTTTTATCATCTTTTAAGATATAACATTGACTGCCAAAATTTTTGAAATAACTTACATTTGGTGTGTATCCATACCATAGCTCATAAGGTGTATTCTTGGTGTCTTTCTTCAATTGTACTCTATTCAGTGTGTAAACAGTAGTACTGATAGCTTTCCTCTAGAATATTTGGGTGATGACTTTTTCTATCATCAGTATTCTAGAACAATCAACTATTGATTTGTTCCTTCTCTCAGCAATCACATTTTGTTGTGGCATTCTTGGTGCAAAAACTTGTCTTTTTATACCATGCTCATTACCAAAGTTAGTGAATTCATCTAATATAAACTCACCTCCTCTATCTAATCTCAAACATTTTAGATCCTTACCACTTTGTTTCACTACCATAGCCTTATACCATTTGAACATCTTAAATGCTTCTGATTTATCATTTAGAAACATAATTTTCATCATTCTAGGGTAATCATCAACAAAGAGAATAAAATATCTATCTCCATAATAAACATTTGTCCTCATAGGTCCACATAAATCAATATGGACCAATTCTAGAATTGCATCAGATTTATGGGTTTTTCTTTTGAAACTAGACTTTGTCATTTTACCTTTTTGACAATTTTTACACATGATGTTGTCGGGCTTGGTCATTGTCGGTAAGCCTCTTACATTTATCTTTTTGCTAATTTTCATCATGTTTTCAAAGTTCACATGACATTATTTTTTGCCATAACCATATGTCTTCATTTGTATAAATCAAACAAGTGGACTTAGTATCATTCAAATAGAATAAGTTACCTTTTGTCTGCTCACCGGTACCAATCAGATTTCCAATTTTGTTGAAGATCTTTTCCTTCTTATTTTCAAATGATACTTTGTGACCTAAATTATCAACTGAGAAACACTCAATAGATTATAATTCAATCCATTTACCCAATAAGCATTCTCACACTTTATCTGGTTATTCAACATTATTGTTCCTCTACCTTCAAATGGACAAGGTTGCTAGAATACTTCAGAGATAACTGAGAGGGGGGGGTGAATCAGTTATTTGCAACTTTAAATCTTTATCTTATACTTATTAATCTAGATTGATACAAATTAAATGCACATACAGATAACACTTTACACAACACATCAATTTGGTTACGGGGAAACCAAATGGTAAAAACCCAGTGGGAATTAGTATCCACAAAGAACTATACTATTTATAGTGATCCCTGTTAAAAGATCTTCCAACCCTGTTAGGAGTTGTACATTACAATGCAGTAGTATAGTGACCTGGTTAAGGGTCGGACCCTATTAGGAGTCTTTTACAATAACCCTATTAGGGGTGGAGGACTCACTGTCCAAATGGTGAAGGCTACAACCTTCTGGTTATTTGATACACACTGTATCAACAAGATGAACTGTTGTTTGTGACACTGCTTGTCTGATCAGTTCATTTTATGTGCTGATGCTTTAGCCTCTTTTAAAGAACTATAACAATCTTATCTATATTTTGAAAGCTTCAACTTCAATATCAATATTATCAACATATGATAAATATAGCTCTGCTGCTTTAACACTCTGCTCTGCTTTTCTAATCTCTGGCTTTCGCAACTCTTCTTATCAAAAATGACCTTCTATAAGTACATAAACCAAGTATGACATCATGGGACCTGTAGAAAAACTCTTATTAACATCCTTGTCAGCTCTACTAAGCAAGCAAGCATAATTACAACCGTGCAAGTCAATGCTGAACAGACGCGTCGCTTCACAAGTCGGCTTCACCAAATTAATCATAACTTTGTAATCTTCTTGAAACACATCTTGTGCCTCCAAAAAAATATCAGCAACACATAACTAATCATGAATATACACACGCATATCCTGAAGATAGGCGCAACTCGATCAACATGTTACATACGTTGGCCTTAAACCGTTATTCCTCTAGAACTGTAACCATCAATAACATAATTACATATCTTTACTGGAACTTTATATTTGGGTCTACGTGTATGAACATAGCATAGTAAACATGTCAACAACATGTATCTATCCACACTGGTCTTCATGTCATCATATTGATAAGTACATACAAAAGTACTATAGTGTATTAAATGTTGTCATCAATGACAAACATACAATCAAGCGAATGTTCAAAATCAAATCTCCAACAATCTCCCCCTTTGGGATTGATGGAAACATATGATATAAAAACAAATTTTTTTCATGGTGTCTTCTTTCTTTTACAATCTTCTCAATATCCTCAACAAATATTCATCTACACTGTTGCAGTTTCATGTACTGTGTATTCTCTGAATACTCCCCCATTGTCATACTTCCCTACTGTGTTCCTTTACTCCCCCATAGTATAAGCTCCTTGTATGTATTCCTTGTTTGTCTTGTTTTTACTGGTACATACTCCCCCATTGACATCAATGGAAAAGGGTGCCATAAACCATTCT
>MU227924.1:2146072-2196433 GCA_018584345.1 Thuja plicata | reverse complement strand
TGTGAGAATTGCATAGTTTCTTCTAGAATACTGATCTTGTTTTCATAGTCTGATGTTAAAGTAGTTAATAGCTTATCCATTATATCTTCTTCTGATATTTCACCACCATTGTTCCTGATTCTAGATACTGCTTCATTTATCCTTTGATTGTAAGCTCTAATTTTTTCT
This sequence comes from Thuja plicata, assembly GCA_018584345.1. NCBI lineage: Eukaryota > Viridiplantae > Streptophyta > Pinopsida > Cupressales > Cupressaceae > Thuja > Thuja plicata. The sequence goes on along the minus strand of MU227924.1, from coordinate 2,196,265 downwards.
TCTGGTAAAATCTCAAGACTATTGTATTTCTTCTTCTATGTCTTCTTGTGTGCATTCTTTGCTTGAACATCTCCTTCAAACATGTCTTCTAAATACTTCCATATGTTATAAGCTTTGTCAATTTTCTTGATTTCAGAGAATTCACTGTCAGATAAGGCACTAATTAGGGCTACTTTGGAAATTTCATTATTGGTAAATGTTTCCTTCTGTCTTCTATTAGCATCATCCTTTGCAAGGTCTTTTAGAGATGGAATTACAACTTCTTGTATAGTAATTTCAAAGATCTCAAATCCAATGCACTGTAGATGTGTTATCATTTTGTTCGTCCAATCTAGATAGTTCTCTCCATCAAACTTAGGGCTTTCTTTTATGAAGTATTCCATGTGATCTACCTTAAGCTATTAGGCTTTCTCTCCAAGGCACTTGGCTCTGATACCAATTGTTAGAATACTTCAGAGATAACTGAGAGGGGGGGTGAATGAGTTATCTGCAAATTTAAATCTTTATCTTATACTTATTAATCCAGATTGATACAAAGTAAATGCACATATAGATAACACTTTACACAACACATCAATTTGGTTATGGGGAAACCAAATGGTAAAAACCCCGGTGGGAATTAGTATCCACAAAGAACTATACTATTTATAGTGATCCTTGTTAAAAGATCTTCCAACCCTGTTAGGAGTTGTACATTACAATGTAGTAGTATAGTGACCTGGTTAAGGTTCAAACCCTATTAGGAGTCTTTTAAAATAACCCTATTAGGGGTGGAGGACTCACTGTCCAAGGACTCACTATCCAAATGGTCAAGGCTACAACCTTCTGGTTATTTGACACACACTGTATCAACAGGATGAACTACTGTTTGTGACACTGCTTGTCTGATTAGTTCCTTTTATGTGCTGATGCTTTAGCCTCTTGTAAAGCACTATAAAAATCTTATATGTATTCTAAAAGATTCAACTTCAATATCTATATTATCAACATATGATAAATATAGCTCTGTTGCTTTAACACTCTACTCTATTTTTCTAATCTCTGGCTTTCGCAACTCTTCTTATCACAAATGATCTTCTATAAGTACATACACCAAGTATGAGATCATGGGACCTATAGGAAAACTCTCCTTAACATCCTTGTCAGCTCTACTAAGCATGCAAGCATAATTACAACTGCACAAGTCAATGCTGAGCAGACGCGTCGCTTCACAAGTTGGCTTCACCAAATTAATCATAACTTTGTAATCTTCTTGAAACACGTCTTGCACCTCCAGAGAAATATCAAAAACACATAACTAATCATGAATATACACACACATATCCTAAAGATATGTGTAACTTGATCAACACATTACATACGTCGGCCTTAAACCGTTATTCCTCCAGAACTGTAACCGTCAATAACAGAATTACATATCTTTACTAGAACTTCATATCTAGGTTTGCGTCTATGAACATAGCATAGTAAACATGTCAACAACATGTATCTATCCATGCTGGTCTTCATTTCATCATATTGATAAGTACATACAAAAGTACTACAGTGTATTATATGTTTTCATCAATGACAAACATACAATCAATCAATTGTTCAGAATCAAATCTCCAACAAAGGTGTGTCATTTCCCATTCTTACTGATCCACCCTTGTAGTATTGAAAAGTATCAAACTTTTCCTTATCACTGGTCGTATGATGAGTGCAGCCACTATCTATGATCCAAACATCATTTTTGCTAATTTTAGATATGAGAGCTGTCTCTACATACATTTCTTCATCATCATTTGAATCATCCTTTATAACCACAAAAACCATCTTGATGTCTTCATCAGATTCAGTGTCAGTATTATCATCCTTTCATTTTTCTAGGTAGTTGACCTTCTTTCCTTTGTCCTTCTAGTCTCAGGTATCTTCTTTCTTATTGTTGGTAGCTTCTATAATCACCTTTGTCAGACTTCTTCTCAAAATATTTGTCATTACTTCTGTCATCTTTTCTTCTATTAGTACATCTTGCAGAAAAATGTCCAATCTCTTTTCAATTAAAACAAACAAATGGTAATTTACCTTTGCCTCTCTGCATTCTTCTGGCCATAAGTGCTTCAATTTCATCAAGACCATCTTCTTGATTTTCCCTACCACCATCTTTTCTCATAGTGTTTTTGTGACTTTATTTACTTATTCTCATAGAAGTTTTGAATGTAGACTCTATGTTTGGTAAGACACTATTATCAAAGTTATTCATCTCAAATGAAATTAGTCTTCCAATTAAACTGTCTAGAGTAACATTGCTATTTTCTACTGCTCTCATTTCTTGAATGGAAGATATTCTAATAGCATAAGTGGACAGTAAGGTTCTTATAATTTTACTTACCACTGTATCTTCTTCCACTACACCTCCAACTCCTCGGATATCATTGACTACTTATTTAATTCGTGTGTTGTACTAAGTGATGTTTTCTCCTTCTTTCATTTTGAGATCATCAAACTTTCCTCTAAGGCTTTCTGCCTTGGGTCTCAAAACATTTTTGTCACCACCATGTATAAGCTTCAATTTGTCCCACATCTGCTTTGCAATTTTGCATTCTTTGACATCTTCAAATTCAGCATCGGAGAGTGAGGAAGCAAGCTCTATCATCATGCCATTATGTTCATGCTTCTCTCTCATTTATTCAACTGTTGGTGCTCCTGTGGGAAACACATATTCAATTTCTAGGAATTGAGTAACATCATTACCAATACCTGATAAGTGGAGTCTTATTCTTCTCTACCTTGAAGCAAAATTATCTTTGTTCAACTTTGGCATATCTCGTCTATTCATCCTGTGATCTTTGGCTTAGGTATTGAAACCTTCCTTCTAAGAACACAAGCTCTGATACCAATTGTTAGTAATAACTGAGAGGGGGCATGAATCAGTGGCCTCAAATTAATCCTTAAATCAACCCTTCAACTTTTATAACCACTAATTATTTCTCAAGTTATGTTTGTCCTACAAGATGAATGCCTTGAACAACTTATATCAACTTACTACTTGTCGGATTGCTCTGTTAAACCTTCTTAATTTTTACTAGTAAGAAGTTATCAATTTACTGAAATACAGTAAATATGCAGAGTATATTGATAAATCCAGAATGAATTATGTAAGATACAAAATAGTAAATAAATATATCATACACACATATAACACATGGATTTTAATGTGGAAACCCTGTTAAGGGAAAAAACCACTGGGACAGGTACCCAAATTTTGACTCTTCTGAAGTGAGCCCTATTAGGAGCCAACCCTATTAAAGGTTACAAATACACTGTCAGGTGTTACCTTGTTAGAAGATTTTACACATATAGGTTGTCACTTAGTATCAGGCATATAATGTTGTCATCCTTGAATTAGCCTCTTTCTTAGACTGTCAATAGGCATCGGGCATATCCAATGCTACTTTCATGAATCAACCTTTTTGGCACTCCTTGGGATGTACCTCAATATATAGAAGACTGTTAAGTCCTACTTTGTTAAGAGACTTGATGCTTCAATGGTTAAAATGAAACAAAATGACTTATTTCTAATGCAACTTGAATTGTAGATTTTCATATCTATTTAATTACATTACCTCTCTGATCAATGTATCAATTCAATTCTTTTGTGCTCCATACTTTCTTCTATGTGATGATGTGCTTACTGTTTGTCGGTGTCTGTAGAATTCCTTATCTCTCTTTCACCTTGATTAATTAGTACTGCATGAAGTTGTTCTTCATCAGTTTCTCTTTAGCATCCTCTTTCTATTTTCTCCCCTTAATCCCCTTTTCATGTGATACAAAAATGAATTAAGCTTGTCTCTTATATAGATATGATATTAACTATTTCTTGATTCTTGATTCTTGATTCTTGGCATGAAAAAAAATCTAGCCAATATGATTTAAAGCATAACTCCTAATTTTTCTCGAAGTTATCTTCATTCCAACTGTATAAATCAGCTTTAAATCAATTACTTAACTCTGATTGAATAAAACAAAGAAAATGACCAGTCAAGTCTATCTTTAGCTCTTTCTAGCTAGATATTTTTTCATTTTCTGAACTCTCTGTTCGGTCAATCAACTCTTTAGTTAGTCATCGGTTACAACTACCAATTCCGTTGGTGTGACTCCAGTTAGCTTTGGGATCTCCATCCGTTGGGCATCATTGGATTTTTACTCGTTGGGAAACTCTATTTTCAGCTCATCAGGTATCCTATGGTTTGCTTTGTCGCAAAACACTATCTTCTGCTCATCGGGTATCACTGTGACTTTTATTCTTTGCCTTTATCGATGGTGTGCACTCCATCGATGTTATCTATCACTTAGTGAATACTTGAATTATATGCATTGTTGAAAGCATAACCTTTGTTCCATTGATTCTCTAAATTCTTTGGCATTATGCACATGACTGTATAGATGATATCAAGTTGACATCAATGACAATGCAAACCATTAACTGATTTAATGTCTTGTATTATCTTCAACTTAACATTATCAAACATTTAATTAGTTACATGCCATCAATCTCTCCCTTTGGAATTGATGGCAACAAACTTATATTATCACACTATACTATTTCTAATACAATATGAAATACAATTGTTGAGATTCATCAAACTACCAATATCTCCCTTTTGTCAACCGATAAATGTCTGAACTTTGGTAAGCTCTGTTTTAGCTTAGATTTGATTCCTGTATTTCTCTTGTCTTCTAATGTGTTGAGTCCTTTTCTTCTATTGATTTCTCTCCTTTTGATTGTTCTCCTATTTTGATGTCTTTTTCTCTTTTGAGCAACTCTCCCTTTGTATAATCTTTCATACAACTTTCTCTCCTTAAGGATATAATCTCTCCCTATTGGAGTAATCTGATAATGGATAGTCTTTCTCAGGAGAATGTGATAATATGGATAATCTCTCTCCATTTGACAACAATTCCAAAAAAATATTTTACAAATATCTGACATTCATGTCAAATAATCATTTTCCTCCTATCCATAATATATTCCTTGAATTTCCCTTATCCATCAGCAATACAACAATAATCTCTGGTGCTCAGTTCTGATATATACCTATCTGTATATAGATGTAGGTTTTAAGTTCATCTAGTTTCTTGCATCAACATGAATGATATTTTGATAATATGTAGGCTGATGCAGCCTTCAGTCATTTTACTGACTGGTAGACAAGGGTTTTACCCCTAGTCTTTTTCTCAGGTACTCAAATGTATCCTTGGGCAGTGGCTTGGTGAAGATAATAGCTAATTGTTCTTTGGATTGCACATACTCAAGTATCACCTCTTTTTCTTGATCTTGATCTCTTAAGTAATGATACTTGATGGCAATGTGTTTAGTTTTTACATGCATGACTAGATTCTTGGAAATGTTTATTGCACTAGTGTTATCACAATAGATAATCACTGATTCTAAGATCTTCATATGCATACCTTCTAGAAACTATTTGATCCATACAATATTTGAGAAATTTTCAGCAGTAGCAATGTATTCTTCTTTTGTAGTAGACTGAGAGATGCATCCTTTCTTCTTGCTAATCCATGTGACAAATCAGTCACCCATAAATAATGCTCCTCCAGTTATGCTCTTCCGGTCATCAAGATTCCCAACCCAATTAGCATCGGTAAACACCTTAAGGTTAAATTTGCCTTCTCTTCTATACCATAAGCCAAATTCCTCAGTATTCTTTAGATATCTTAGAATTCTTTTGACATCAGTCATATGTGATTCCCTAGGGTTAGCAGAAAATCTAGCAACAATTCTTAGTGCATGTGCAATATATGGTCTAGTGTGTACAACATACATGAGTTTTCCAATCATTGATCTGTACAAAGTCTATTTTAACTATGTTGTCTTGTCCTCCTTTGTCAACTTACATCCAGTAGCCATCAATGTTCCAACTAGTTTTGATTCTTCCATCTTGAATATTTTTAGGACCTCTTTGATGTACTTGGACTGTGTAAGGAAAATTCCTTCACTTTGTTGAATGATCTATAGACCAAGAAAGAACTTGATCTCACCAAACATAGAAATCTCAAGATCTTTTCTCATGTCATTAGAAAATTATTTGCATAGCATATCATTGCCTCCAAATATGATGTCATCAACAAATATTTCAGCAATCAAGGTGTTAGCATCAGTATCTTCTTTTAAATAAAGATTATTGTTGTCACTAGTCCTTACAAATCCAATAATTATTAGATAGGAATGAAATCATTCATACCAGGCTCTCAGAGCTTGTTTCAATCCATACAAGGCTTTGTGAAGTCTACATACCATGTCCCTCTTGTCTGGATCAACAAACCCTTCTAGTTGTTCAATGTATACTTCTTCTTCAAGTATTCCATTTAGGAATGCTGACTTGACATCCATCTAGTATACCTTGAATCTTTTGAATGTAGCATAAGCAAGTAATATTATTACTCCTTCTAGCCTAGAAACAGGTGCAAAGGTCTCTCCATAGTCTATACCTTCCTCTTGTGCATACCCTTTGCATACTAGTCTTGCTTTTTTCCTTGTGACTTCTCCATTCTCATTCAACTTATTCTTGAATATCTATTTTGTACTGATGACAGTCTTGTCATCTAGTTTTGGCACAAGTGACCATTTTTTTTTTCTCAATCTGCTCAATCTCATCATTCATAGCACTTATCCATTCCTCATTATCTAGTGCAGCATTGATAGATTTTGGCTCAAACTCACAAATTAAACAATTTGAGTTTAAAGACTTACTTCTTGTTCTTGTACCAGCTTTCTTATCTCCTATGATCTTGACCTCTAAATGGTTCCTTCTTACATATCTTTCAAGTACAAGTATAGTTCTTTGTCTATCAGCTTGATCATTATTTTGATCTTCATTCTATTCTTCATCACCTTGCACATTATCTTGATCATTATCCTGACCGTTGGTATTTGCAGCCTGATGCTCGGGAGCAATGATTTGTAGCTCAGGGGCTCTAGATTTTTGGTAGGGAAGAGTGTCAGGTTTCTCATTGTACATAAACTTATTTTAGTCCTCTAGTTCTATAGTGCTTTCTTGTTCATTCTTCTCTACAAATTCATCTATCTTTACATTTGCACTTTCAATAATTTTTTTAGAGGCTTTGTTTAGACATTTGTAAGCCTTGCTCTTGGTAGAATACCCTAGAAACATTACTTCATCACTCTTAGAGTCAATTTTTCCATTTCTATCATCTTTTAAGATATAACATTGACTGCCAAAAATTTTAAAATAACTTACATTTGGTGTGTATCCATACCATAGCTCATAAGGTGTCTTCTTGGTGTCTTTCTTCAATTATACTTTGTTTAGTGTGTAAATAGCAGCACTGACAACTTCCCTCCAAAATATTTGGGTGATGCCTTTTTCTATCATCAGTGTTCTAGCACAAACAACTATTGATTTGTTCCTTCTCTCAGCAAGCCCATTTTTTTGTGGCATTCTTGGTGCAGAAACCTGTCTTTTTATACCATGCTCATTAAAAAAGTTAGTGAATTCATCTAATATAAACTCACCTCCTCTATCTGATCTCAAACATTTTAGATCCTTACCACTTTGTGTTAGAATAGTCCCAAAGGATAACTAAGAGGGGGGGTGAATCAGTTATCAGCCAATTAAATTCTTTTCTCTTATTAACTTTAGAGTACAATAAAGAGAATGCACATTCAGATAACACAATAGACAACACCACAATTTGGTTATGGGGAAACCAAATGGTAAAAACCCCATTGGTAATTAGCACCCACAATGAACTATACTTGTTTATAATAATCCATGTTAGAAGATCTTGCAACCCTCTTAGGAGTTGTTGTTTACAATGCAATAAGTATAGTGACTTGGTTAAGGGTCTTACCCTATTAGGAGTCTTTTACAAATAACTCGGTTAAGGGTGAGGACTCACTGTCCAAAAGATCACTACTTTAATGGTGAAGGCTACAACCTTCTGAAGAATAGATATGCACTATATCTTATGATGAATTGTAGAGTAGACCTGCTATCTTGATCAGTTCCAGTGTATTGTAATCTTTCACTTCTTCTTCACATAGATCCTTGATGAATGAAACTCAACTGATATTCTATTCTACACCTTCCTGTATTTTTTCTTATCATTCACACCTAGAATTCCACAAAATGACTTACTATAAGTATCTTCCTCAAAGTATAAGATCAAGGGACCTGTTTGACAACTCTTTATAACATCCTTGTCGGCTTTACTAATCATGCAAGCATAATTACAACTGCACAATATAAACTTAATAGACGCGACACTTCACTAAGTCGGCCTCACCAAATTAACTCTAACTTTGAAATCATGTTGAAACACGTTTGGCACCTTTAGACAACTATCATCAACTCATAAATAAACTAAAACTATAATCAACTCATAAATAAACTTGAATATACACATGCATATACTGAAGATAGGTGCAACTCAAGAACCTAATGCAATACGTCAGCTCTATAAAAACAAACTCCATAAACTGTAACTGCCACATAATAGAATTACACAACATAACCAAAACTTCATATCTAATTCTGCGTGTATGAACAAAACATTAACAACATGTCTACAACATGAATATAACCACACAAGGCTAGATATCATCATTCTAATAAGTACATACAGATCACTATTATATATTATATGTTTTCATCAATGACAAACATACAATTAACTAGTTTCCAGAAGTAAATCTCCAACAATCTCCCCCTTTGACATTGATGGCAACATATGATATTAAACAACATCCTCAGCACATGGTGTCTTCTTTATTTTTACAATCTTCTCAATATCCTCATCAAAGATTCCTCTACACTATTGCAACTCCTCTATTTTTTTTATACTCACCCAGAGTATAAGCTCCCCCTTACTATATACTCCCCCTTTGACATCAATGACAAAGGGTGCCATAAACAATTAAGCATAGGTACTACTCCAAAAGTAGAGTAGTCAACCATTCATCAGTCACTTAGTGACTGATGTTCTTGCTTCTTTTTCTAATCAAAATTAGGAAAGGGAATTACTCCCAACTTCTCCCTAAGATAGTCAAAAGTATCTTTTGATAAAGGCTTTGTGAAAATATCTGCCAACTGTTCTTTGGTGCTCACATAGTCAAATTTTACATTATCCTCAACTTTTTCTCTAATAAAATGGTATTTAATCTCAATGTGCTTTATCTTTGCTTGCATCATAGGGTTCTTGGACATGTTGATAGTACTGGTGTTATCATAGTGAATAACAATAGGATAGTCAACCTGTATACCAAAATCTTTAACCATCTATTTCATCCAAACCATTGTTGAACAATTCAATGCTGCTACAACATATTCAGCTTTTGATGTTGACTGAGAGATACAATTATGCTTCTTTCTTACCCAAGAAACCAACCTATCTCCAAGAAATACCACTCCTCTAGAAGTACTCTTCCTTTCATCAAGACAACCAACCCAATATGCATCTATATACACATGAAGTTGTACATTCTCTGATTTAGGATACCATAAACCATAGTCTATAGTTCCCTTTAGATATCTGAATATTCTCTTTATTGCCATTAGGTGATTCTATTTTGGTTCAGTTTTAAATCTACCAACAATGCCAACTGCATTAGATATGTGTGGTCTAGATTGAGTAAGATATATAAGTTTTCCAATCATAGACTTATATAATGTCTTGTCAACTGCTTCAGAATCATCTTCTTTAGAAAGCTTGCTTCCAGATATCATAGGAGTGCATACTGGCTTACAGTCTTCCATCTTGAATGTCTTCAATATTTCCCTCACATATTTGGACTAATTTATGAATATTTCTTTATCTTTCTATTTTACGTTTAATCCCAAAAAATATTTTATAGGACCAATCATGCTCATTTCAAAGTCATTCTGCATTTCTTTTGCAAATTCTGAACTAAGCTTGTCATTACCTCCAAATATAATGTCATCAAAAAATATGGAAACAACTAGTAGTCCATCAGGTGTCTCTCTTATGAATAGGTTACAATCTACTACTCCTTTCTTAAATCCAATCTTGGTAAGATAACCATGTAGTCTCTCATAGAAAGCTCTTGGGGCCTGTTTAAGTCCATAGAGTGCTTTCTTCAATCTACATACCATGTCTGGTTTATCTGATAGATTAAATCCTTTAGGCTTTTCTATGTAGACTTTTTCCTTCAAGTCACCATTCAGAAAGGCTGATTTGACATCCATTTGATATACTTTGAAGTCTTTGACTATTGTATAGACCAAGAGTAACTTGATGGCTTCTAATCTTCTCACAGGGGCAAAATGTGCCAATGTAATCTATCCCTTCCCTCTGCGCATATCCTTTACACACTAGTCTTGCTTTGTTTCTGACCACTATACCACCTTCATTCATCTTGTTCTTGAATACCCACTTTGTTCCAATCACATTTTTGTCACTAGGTCTAGGAACCAATTCCCATGTATCATTTTTTATTATTTTGTCTAATTCTTCTTCCATTGCTTTCTACCAATCAGAATCTTTGCAAGCATCTTCAACATTTAAAGGTTCAATCTGTGAAAGTAAACATACCTCTTCATCCACTGTTAACCTTTTTGCTTTTGATCTAGTCAAAACATTGCTGCTTTGATCTCCAATGATATCATCTTTTGAATAATACCTAGATGTGAACTTTGAAACTTTTGGTGTAACATCCTCATCTATAATATGTGATATTTCTTTGCTTGATTTAGGTTCATTACATGAAACATCAATGCAATCAAAAATTTCTTCAATAACAGTGTCTTTACTTCTAGGCCTGGGTTCATCCTCAATCATAGGTACATATTCATAATACCTTTCTTGAATCATGAACTTCTCATCAATATTTACATGAGTGCTTTCAATTATCTTCTTTAATCTCAAATTAAAACATCTGTATGCTTTTCTTTTAGTAGAGTAACCAAGAAAAATACCTTCATCACTTCTAGCATCAAACTTACCAACACCATCATCTCTCTTGATGTAGCACTTGCTGCCAAATATTTTAAAGTATTTTACTATATGTATATTACCAAATTAAAGTTCATAAGGTGTCTTATCCACGCTTGGCCTTAGTTGTGTTTTGTTGATAGAATAAACTATTGTATTAACTGCATCTCCTCAATAGGTGTGCGCAACTTTTCCTTCAATCATCATAGTGTGCGCTATATCAAGTATGATCTTGTTCCTTCTTTCTGCTATCCCATTCTTCTATGGGGTTCTGGGTGCACTCAAATGTATTTTAATTCCATGTTCTTCACAATAGTCATAAAACTGGTTGGAGGTGAATTCTCCTCCTTTGTTTAATCTCAGACATTTTAGTTTTAATCCAAATTCATTCTCCACTTTGGCTTTGAATATTTTGAACTTCTCAAAGGCTTCAAAATTCTCCTTTAAGAACGCAACCCACATCGTCCTTGAAAAGTCATCTACAAACAAAATGAAATACCTTTCTCCATAATATGACCTAGTTTGAGTAGGACCACATAAATCTGTATGCACTAGGTCTAACTTGTTTTCAGCTAAGTTATGCTTGCTTCTAAAAGAACTCCTTACATGCTTTCCCATAACACATTCCCCGCATATTGTTTCAGCTGGTCTTGCAATACTTGGAAGATCTCTAACTGCCTTAACATTGCTTATCTTTACTATATTATCAAAATTTATATGATAGAGTCTCTTGTGCCATAACCAACTGTCATCCACTTTTGCAACAAAACAACTTACATCTGAATTGAGTTGGAAAACATTACCTTTTGTTTTGGAGCTTGATGCAATCATGTCCCTTTCTTTGTTTTTAATAATGCATTTGTTGTCTTTGAATTCCAAATGATAACCTTTGTCAAGTAGTTGTCCAACACTTAGTAAATTGTGATGTAATCCATGAACATATAGAACATCATATGTCTTGTTCTTTCCATCCAGGGTGATGGATCCTTTGCCTATGATAGGTTTAGGAGTGTTATCTCCAAATCTAACCATACCACCTTTGTACTTGTCTAGATGAACAAATCTATCTTTATCACCTGTAATGTGATGAGAGAATTCACTGTCAATGATCCAATCAGTTATGATGTCTGCTTTGAAAATTAGGGCTAACTCCTGTGTTTCCTTTTCATCTTCAATGTCTATATGCTCAATCAATTTTTCCATGTCTTTAAGGGCAACAAATCCAATTTCATCTTCTCCTAAATATTCATCAGTTACACCTTCTTCAGCATGATGGCATTCCTTCCTATATTTAGGTTTATAATCAGACCTAAATTTCTTTACTCTTGTAGGACACTTGGATGCAAAGTGACAAATCTTATTGCATGAAAAATATTTGAATGGAAGTTGTCCTTCATATTTCCCTTTGCCTTTCTTTTCTCTTTTAGCAATCATGGCTATGATTTCTTCTAGTTCTTCATCAACTTCTTCTTTCTCATTATTGCTAGAGATGTGAGATTTCTTACCATGAACTGAAGCTTTGAAGGTTGTTTCACCTTTTCGTTCAGTCTTCAATCTTGATATCTCAAATGCAAAGATTTTACTAATCAAGGGCTCTCTCTTGAAGTCTTGTAAAAATTGCACGGTTTCCTCTAGAATACTAATCTTGTTCTTATAGTCTGATGTTAAAGTAGTCAATATCTTGTCCATTATATCTTCTTCTGATATTTCTCCACCATTGTTTCTAATTCCAGAGACTGATTCATTTATCCTTTGATTGTAGGCTCTAATGTTCTCTTCAGGTAACATCTCAAGAATGTTGTATTTCTTTTTCCATGTCTTCCTGTGCGCATTCTTTGCTTGAATATCTCCTTCAAACATGTCTTCTAAATACTTCTATATTGTGTATGCCTTGTCTAATTTCTTCATCTCAGAAAATTCACTGTCAGATAATGCACTTATAAGGGCTTCTTAGGCAACTGCATTAGTTGTGAATGTATCCTTATGTTTACTAGTAGCATCATCTCTTGATAGGTATTTAAAGAGGGAATAACAACTTCTTGTGTGGCTATCTCAAAGATGTCAAAACCAACACACTGTAGATGTGTTATCATTTTGTTCTTCCAATATAGATAATTTTCTCCATCGAACTTGGGGCTCTCTTTTCTGAAGTAAGACATATGATCTACCTTAAGTTGTTAGGCTTCTTCTTCAAGGCACTTGGCTTTGATACCAATTGTTAGAATAATCCCAAAGGATAACTAAGAGGGGGGGTGAATCAGTCAACATCCAATTAAAATAATTTCTCTTATTAGCTTTAGAGTACAATAAAGAGAATGCACATTTAGATAACACAATAGACAACACCACAATATGGTTATGGGGAAACCAAATGGTAAAAATATCAGTGGGAATTAACACCCATAATGAACTAACTTTTTTATAATAATTCTTGTTAGAAGATCTTGCAACCCTCTTAGGATTTTTTCTTTACAATGCAATAAGTATAGTGACCTGGTTAAGGTTCTGACCCTGTTAGGAGTCTTTTACAAATAACCCGATTAAGGGTGAGGACTCACTGTCCAAAAGCTCACTGCTTTAATGGTTAAGGCTACAACCTTCTAAAGAATAGATATGCACTATATCTGATGATGAACTGTATAGTAGACCTTCTATCTTGATCAATTCCAGTGTATTGTAATCTTTCACTTCTTCTTCACATAGATCCTTGATGAATGAAACTCAACTGATATTCTATTCTGCACCTTCCTGTATCTGTTCTTATCATTCACACTTAGCATTCCACAAAATGACTTACTATAAGTATCTTCCTCAAAGTATAAGATCAAGGGACCTGTTAGACAACTCTTCATAACATCCTTGTCAGCTTTACTAATCACGCAAGCATAATTACAACCGCGCAATATAAACTTAATAAACGCGACACTTCACTAAGTCGACCTCACCAAATAAACTCTAACTTTGCAATCTTGTTGAAACATGTTTGGCACCTTTAGATAACTATCATAAACTCATAAATAAACTTGAATATACACAAGCATATCCAAAAGATAGGTGCAACTAAAGAACCTAGTGCAATACATTGGCTCTGTACAGACAAACTCCAAAAACTGTAACTGCCACATAACAGAATTACACAACATAGCCAAAACTTCATATCTGAGTCTGCGTGTATGAACAAAACATCAACAACATGTCTACAACATGAATATAACTGTGTAAGGCTAGATATCATCATTCTAATAAGTACATACAGATCACTGTTATATATTATATGTTGTCATCAATGACAAACATACAATCAACTAGTTGCAAGAAGTAAATCTCCAACACTTTGCTTCTCTACCATAGCCTTATATACCATTTAAACATCTTAAATGATTATGATTTATCTTTTAGAAACATAATTGTCATCATTCTAGAGTAATCATCAACAAAGAGAATAAAATATCTATCTCCATAATAACTCTTTCTCCTCATAGGTCCACATAAATTAGTATGGACTAATTCTAGAATTGCATCAGATGTATGGGTTTTTCTTTTGAAACTAGACTTTGTCATTTTACCTTTTTGACAGTTTTTACACATAATGTTGTCAGGCTTGGTCATTTTCAGTAAGCCTCTGACATTTCTCTTTTTGATAATTTTCATCATGTTGTCAAAGTTCACATGACACAGTCTTTTGTTCCATAACCATATGTCTTCATTTGTAGCAATCAAACAAATGGATTCAGTATCATTCAAATAGAAAAAGTTACCTTTTGTCTGCTCACTGGTACCAATCAGATTTCCAGTTTTATTGAAGATCTTTGCCTTCTTATTTTCAAATGCTACTTTGTGACCTGAATTATTCAACTGAGAAACACTCAATAGATTATAATTCAATCCATTTACCCAATAAGTATTCTCACACTTTATCTGGTTATTCAACATTATTGTTCCTCTACCTTTGACTAGACAAGGTGTGTCATTTCCCATTCTTACTGATCCACCCTTGTAGTATTCAAAATTCTCAAACTTTTGCTTATCAGCGGTCATATGCTGAGTGTAGCCACTAGCTATGATTTAAACATCATTTTTGTTAATTTTAGATATAAGAGCTATTTCTACATACCTTTCTTCATCATCATAAAAATCATCATTTACAGCCACAAACACCATCTTGATGTCTTCATCAGATTCAGTATTAGTATTATCATCCTTCCATTTTTCTTGGTAACTGACCTTCTTTCCTTTTTCCTTATAGTCTCGGGTATCTCTTCTTTCTAATTTTTGGTAGCTTCTGTAATCACCTCTATCAGGCTTCTTCTCAAAAGATTTGTCATTACTTCTATCATCTTTTCTTCTGTTAGTATATCTTGTAGAAAAATGTCTAATCTCTTTGCAATTAAAGAAAACAAGTTGTAATTTACCTTTGTATTTATCATTGCCTCTATGCATTCTTCTGGCCATAAGTGCTTCAATTTCATCAAGATAATCTTCTTCATTTTCACTATCACTATATTTTCTCATAGTGCTTTTGTGACTTGATTTACTTATTCTCGTAGAATTTTTGAATGCAGACTCTATGTTTGGTAAGACACTATTATCAAAGTTATTCATCTCAAATGAAATTATTCTTCCAATTAAACTGTCTAGAGTAACATTGTTATTTTCTACTGCTCTCATTTCTTGAATGGCAGATAGCATAAGTGGGCAGTAAGGTTCTTAGAATTTTATTTACCACTGTATCTTCTTCCAGTACACCTCCAACTCCTAGGATAGCATTGACTACTTCTTTAATTCTTGTGTTGTACTGAGTGATTTTTTCTCCTTCTTTCATTTTGAGATCATCAAACTTTCCTCTAAGGCTTTCTGCCTTGGCTCTCAAAACATTTTTGTCACCAGCATGTACAAGCTTCAATTTGTCCCACATCTGCTTTGCAGTTTTTTATTCTTTGACATCTTCAAATTAAGCATCGGAGAGTGAGGAAGAAATCTCTATCATCATGCCATTATGTTCATGCTTCTCTCTCATTTGTTCAACTATTGGTTCTCCTGTGGGAAACACATATTCAGCTTCTAGGAATTGAGTAACATCATTACCAATACCTGATAAGTGGAGTCTTATTTTTCTCTGCCATGCATCAAAATTATCTTTGTTCAACTTGGGCACATCCCGTATGTTCATCTTGTGATCTTTGGCTTAGGTCTTGAAACCTTCCTTCTAAGCACACAATCTCTGATACCAATTATTAGTAATAACTAAGAAGGGGGTGAATGAGTGGCCTCAAATTAATCCTTACATCAACCCTTCAACTTTTATAACCACTAATTATTTTTCAAGTTATGTTTGTCCTACAAGATGAATGCCTTGAACAACTTACATCAACTTACTACTTATTGGATTGCTTTGTTAAACATTCTTCTTAATGTTTACCGATAAGCAGTTATCAATTTACCAAAATACAGTAAATATGCAGAGTATACCGATAAAACCATAATGAATTATGTAAGATACAAAAAATTAAAGAAATATATCATACACACATATAACACATGGCTTTTAATGTGGAAACCCTATTAAGGGAAAAAACCACTGGGACCAGTACCCCAAATTTTCACTCTTCTGAAGTGATCCCTGTTAGGAGCCAACCCTGTTAAAGGTTACAAACACACTATTAGGTGTGACCTTGTTAGAGGATTTTACACATATAGGTTGTCACTTAGTATCAGGCATCTAATGTTGTCATCCTTGAATTAGCCTCTCTCTTAGACTATCAATAGGCATCGGGCATATCCAATGATACTTTCATGAATAAACCTTTTTGGCACTCCTTGGGATGTACCTCAATATATAGAAGACTATTAAGTCCTGCTCTATTAAGAGACTTGAAGCTTCAATGGTTAAACTGAAATAAACTAACCTATTTCTAATGCAAGTTGAATTGCAAGTTTTCAGATCTATATAAGTACATTACCTCTCTGATCAATGTACCAATTCAATTCTTTTGTGCTCCATAATTTCTGCTTTGTGATGTTGTGCTTATTATTTGTCAGTGTCTGCAGAATTCCTTAGCTCTCCTTCAGCTTGATTGATCAGTAATGCATGAATTTGTTCTTCATTAGTTTCTCTTTAGCATCCTCTTTCTATTTTCTCCCCTTAATCCCCTTTTCATGTGATACAAAAATAAATTAAGCTTGTCTCTTATATAGACATGATATTCACTATTTCTTGATTCTTGATTCTTGATTCTTGGTGTGAAAAACAATCCAGCCAATTTGATTAAAATCATAACTCCTAATTTGTCTCAAAGTTATCTTCATTCCAACTGTATAAATCAGATTTAAATCAATTACTTAACTCTGGTCAAATAAAACAAAGAAAACAACCAATCAATTCTATCTTTAGCTCTTGTCACCTAGATATTTTTTCATTTTCTAAACTCTCTATTCCATTGGTCAACTCTTTAGTTGGTCATCAGTTACAACTGTTAGTTCTGTCAGTGTGACTCTAGTTAGCTTTGGGATCTCCATCCGTCGGGCATCATTGGATTTTTACTCATCGAGCAACTCTATTTTCAGCTCGTCGGGCATCCTGTGGTTTGCTTCATCAAGAAACATTGTCTTCTTCTCATCGACTATCACTGTGACTTTTCTTCTTTTCCTTTATTGATGGTGTGCACTCTGTCGGTGTTATCTGTGACTTAGTGAATACTTGACTTTTATGCATTGTTGAAAGCATAACCTTTGTTCCATTGATTCTCTAAAGTCTTTGGCATTATGTACATGACCATACAAATGATATCAAGTTGACATAAATGACAATACAAACCATTAACTGATTTAATGCCTCTCATTATCTTCAACTTAACATTATCAAACATTTAATTATTTACATGTCATCAGTTGATTCATGTAGTGATGAGTGATTATTAAAAATTTCTCCACCCTTTCTAACTTCCTTCTCACCCAATGCCATTTGAGAGGGTGTGGATTTATGATTCTCTCTAGATTGACATTGGTTAGCGTTAGGAATAGAAACTATTTATCCTTCCTCAAGAGTACTAGTTTTAGAAGAAACTAACACCAGGTGTATTTAATAAGTTCAAAAATCCCTCCATGAATGGATAATACTCGATCCTCGAGGAAGCCCCTACCTCATGCCTAGTCTCCTCAAAGTGCAGAGGGGAGGAATTTTTATTCTTCAACTTAGGTTCCTCGAGAAAAGTAGCTTTACAGTCAGTTATAACATGGAAAGGAAATTAGGCCTATTCTACATGAGGGCTTGGTTCTCCTTATTGTAGATCATGTTAAGAAAATTGTAGTTACCAGTCCCCTAATTCTCTCACCGAGAGACTCTATCTCTACAAAAGCTTCAAGTAAAAGGATTAGGGTGGGGGAGGATCTGGCAAAGCCGACAGTTAAAAATTAAAATTTGAGAAAAAAAAGGTATGGACACAAACTCTGATGGTGAGAGTACTGATGGTTATGAAGAAGCTGATTATATCCCCCATTCCTAGTTTGAATACGAGAGTAAGGAGACATTGTCGGTCTTAGTGACTATTTCTAGTGATTATAAGGACAAGTCTCTATTTTCCCATATCGCCAAGGAGAAAGGAATTGAACCTGAAGACATCAAGGGGATGTGGGTGGCCAGAAAGTTCCAATATTGGTCAACTATGTGAGTTTTGAAGACCATGATGTACCAATTTCTCCAAATCTCAAGGTGGTTATGGAAGTGCAGTTAGAGAGGAAGGAGGAGGATACCCTAGGACAAGACACTACTGAGAAGGGTAATATCCCTTCTAGTTCTAGGAATATTCATTTTTTAAGAACGGTGGATATGCAGGAGCAGAATGTTCAACTCCTTCAAGATGACATGGATGACAAAATTGAGCCCCATTTGGAGTTCTTCACACTGCAAAGGCAATGCTTATGTACTCATTTCATCTTATGAAATGGGTATTTAAGGAAATCAAAAGCCTCCATCTCAGCTTCCATTCTCTGTCTGCTTGAGTTGATTATATTCAAGGTAATTAGGATTCTAGGTCGGCCGGGGTTGATTGTAAAAAGAACAAGGAGGATGAAAATAATTTGAAGACTCTGTGTGACAAATTTGACATCCTAGAGAACACTCTGAAGAAACACATGAAGGATAACAATATCCTCATGGGTTCTACTATGGATTTTTTTAACTCCATCAAATCAGAGTTGGATACTAGCTCCCCTATTGTGAAGATTGAGGATGAAAAAGATGACATGGAGGATGCAGGCCCGAGTAAGAACACGCGTTCTGCCAAGAAGAAGAAAATCCAAGATAGGATTTTGGAGCTCTCAGAATTAAATGTTTATATTAAGGTCTCTGAGGCTAAGAAGGAAGCGGAAGGCACTCTCCTAGAGTTTTCCTAGATCCTATTGTTCCCCTATTTTTTTGTTGAATCTTTTTTTGGCTTTTGGTTGCCGGGTGGCCTAGCTGGTTTCTGGCTTTTTTCTCTCATTTTCTATTTTTTTCTTGGGTGTTTTGGGCTAGGTCTCATTCCTATTTTTGTTTAGTGGTTTAAATGCTTATATTTTTTTGTAATGGTTGTAAGGGTTTTCTGGTCCCCATAAAACCTATTTTTACCAGAAATCAAAATCATGGCTTGACTTATAAAAATATTGGAAATACATCATGGTATTCTCATACACCAATTCTTGAATCCACTTACTCCATTTATATTATAGAGTGATGAGGTTAGGGAGATTATTATTAATTGCAAAATTAAAACAAAATTGGAAAAGACTAACCTGGAGCTCGCTTGAGTAATAATATTAGAAGTCACATAATGTCCAAAGGTGTTACACACCCATATGAATATTTTACCATCATATAATTCATGTGGGAGGTCATACATACAAACCCACATTGGTGTCATTCTGTTGAGATTGGCTACAACAAAACCCTATCATTAGCGCCTAAAATAGTGCCAATTTTTAGTGTATTTTTTAGTGAAAATGAGCCTCTAGGATGGAGAAACATTTGTTAGTATATAGAGGCACTAAGAGGGGCAGGAATCAGGGAAAACAAATAATGAACCAATTCAACCAAGAATTTGATAATTATATTAAACAACTTCCACACAACCAAACATACAAATGTAAACATGCATTAAAAGTCAAACAATTCAAGCATCCACAAACAAAAACACATAACATCACTATTTTTTTCTTGTGGAAACCCTTATAAGAGGGAGAAAACAACAGTGGGGGTGACACCCACAAATCTCTTCACTGCAGTAAAAAGCATTGTCCAGTTAGGAGCTTATAATACCCCATTAGGGGCTCACCCGGTTAAGAGTGACTAGTACCTTGTTAGAAGTACAATCAAACCTATTAGGATCTACCTCGCTAGAGGATTTAGAAATCCTCCTTAGAAGTTACCATGTTAAAGGATTTATACAATGAAACCTAGTAAATTCCACCCTGTTAAGGGATTTAACCTACCAACCTATTAGAGTTAGCCTTGAGAAATGAACTCAAATGAATGATCTAGTAATGACATTGCTTGCATGTCAAATGCAATCCAATATGTAAATCCTGGCATATTAGTTTTCCTCTGTCTCTAATCACAACCACCAACAAAATTATCTACCACCCTAAATCACATGATTTAGCTTTCCTTTATAATTTTGTTCTTAATTCGGTTATGACTTGAAACATATTCCACAAGTCAGAAAAAAATATTGACCTAACTCATGAAAATCAATGCCAATCATACCTAACATGTTAGCCCAAAACATAATACACAAGTTTATTACCAATCACCGACAGATACTCAACCACCTAAATATTCTGATCACAAAGAACCAATTGGTAACTCAACTGGTTTAGACTAAATACATCACCAAAAAACCAACTTACTCAAAACATTCAGTTAACTATCGCGGTCGGTAAACTGAACTTGTCTTAACAAAATAAGGCTCTAGTAACGATCGCACCACCCAATGTGCTCACTATCTTTATCTCCACCCAAATAATTTTTGTTATTGTCTTCCTATTAACTGATCAAAACACTTATCTAATTTTCTTTACCTATCCATCCAGTCAATTGGTATCTATAACCTATTCATCAAATCTACTAGAGTTTCCATCAATGACAAACTCATAAGCATCAAACATTGCATCTCAACTCCAAAATCTATTATAATGCCAAAAATCTCCCCCTTTAGCATTGATGGAAAGACATAGTAAAAATAAAATATACATTATGCATATACACATAGATGCATAGAACTCAAAATACTCTCCCTTATATTACTAAAAAAAATTTTCACTGTACCGATCACTCCCCCTTTGATAGCAATGCAAAAGGTACATAAATGAAATTCAAAAATGAAATCATCTTACCGATCACAACCTTTCAAAAATATCTCTAAATTTTCTTTGGCTAACTCCA
Source organism: Thuja plicata (assembly GCA_018584345.1). Lineage (NCBI taxonomy): Eukaryota > Viridiplantae > Streptophyta > Pinopsida > Cupressales > Cupressaceae > Thuja > Thuja plicata. The sequence goes on along the minus strand of MU227924.1, from coordinate 2,174,877 downwards.
AAGAACTCTCCCAAGTCTTCTGCAAGTGCTCTATGGTTTGAATCTATCCATGTAATATTGAAGCTAACTACTCCACAGAGTCAAGTGTACTCATGTCAGGCAGTCCAAGTGTTACCTCTGAATCTTTAGAATTTTGTTGCATTTCATCAACTATAGGAATAAAATAAGTTTGTAACTTTAGTAAAGTAGTGATTCTCTTATCTTTTTCTTCTTGTAATGTCCTCAGCTTATGATTTACAACCTTAACTTGTGATCCATAAGTGGTAGCCTCATTTATCTCTAGCTCCAAATCTTGGGTAAACAATGAAAAATCTAAAACTTTAGCAAGTAATTTTCCAACCTCTTTCAAGGTTTCCTTCACTTGGTTCACATGAACTATAAGTATCCCTTTATCTAATGCAGTAGTCTTCATTAACTTAGCAGTCCTCTTCTTTTCATAATCCATCTTTTTTTATATTTATAGAAGCTTCCTCCAAACTAGTAACTTTCTCAGTGATAGCACTGATCAAAGTATCCATCTGCTCAATTGATGTAGCATTGGGATCATAGTCAACTCTAGGTACAAGATCTACAAGAATGTCTCTAGTTGATTGAAGTACGTGTTCTTGTTTCCTTTATTGTCTAAGTTCGTCCCTTTTAGATTTCAACTTTAGTATCTCATATATTCTCATTAATTAACTAGGACTCATTTTGGTAATATCAATAGGCCCTTGTATGACCTCAACATCCTCATTTCTAAATTCATCTTTGACTTCTTCCTTAGGAATCTCCATAACCTTTCTCTTCTTCTTGTAGCTTGAACTTCCACTTAGATTCTTTTTACTAAATGTGATGCAACATCAACTTCATGAGCTTCATCTTTCTTTCCAACATCGCATGTCTCTCCAAATTCATCAATTGAAATAGATATCACAACCTCTTAAGTATTATCCTTATCTTCTTCCTCTTTTCTTTGTACATATTCAACTTCAATAGTAGGAGCTTTTTGTGGAGTATCAAAAGGTATATTGCCAATAATGTCATCAATCACTTGCTCAGTAGTGAAAAATTCATCTACTATTACCTCATCAATGGTAGCCTCTTGTTTTAGTTTCTCCTCTTGATCATAATATACTAGTTCATCTTATTTCTCAAATTTATTCTTCATGCTCTCAAGGGTCTCATCATGAATTTCCTGTGATTCACCAATAAGTACTCTACATACTCTACTTCTTTTCCTGAATTCAGGTCTAATAGCCTCAATTGTGATCTTCACATCTTCTATAGAAAATTTAGGATTAATTAGAATCAATGTTTGATCCATCATTTCTCTATCTTGTTTCAGAGCATTTATCCACCTATCATAGTCTTCTTGAAAAGTGATTCAGGTATCATTTTGTGTAGTTCACTAGGTCCTCTGCAAAACTTATGCAAACTGTAAACAATAACATCTTATATATTTTCTTATCTTCATCATTATATTTCTCATAGAATTGATTGTAATCAATCACACTTCCATATTCCCTTATGTTCTCAACTATGCTAGATCAGCAATAAAAGTTCTCCTAATCTTAGGATCAGCTAATTTCTTAGTCGTCATGCCAACAATCTTTGATCTTTTCCACTGGCTCTCAATTCATCTTGATCTTTGCCAAAATCTGTAGGAGGTTCTTCTACCTCGGATATATCCTTGTTTTTAATCTTAACTTTTGAATCTTTGTAGCCAGGTGACATTCTCTTGTTTCTATTATAATTTTTTTTTTCAGTCACAGGTGTCTTCTCTTTTTCCTTTTCCTTTTCCTTCTACAATGTGGAACTCCTAGTTTCTCTTCTTTTTTCCTTACCAATTGTAGAAGATAAAATCTCTACCTATTTAACTTTTGTAGTAGAAGCAAAAGACCTTGCCTCCTCAAAACACAAAATTCTTCACCACTCTTCTTGGCTTAATCATCAACTTGTTTCCTCACTCTTCTCTCCAACACAAGAGTCTTTTGTTGTGAATGAATTTTTAAATAATTTTCTTCATAGGTAAAAAACCTAGTAGTACTAACATAGATCGGCTTAGATAGTAACTCATAAACATGGAGTGATATAATATCACTATCTACCTCATAACCCATAGGTAGAGCCCAAGAAGTTCTTTGTTGTATTGTTTATATCATACATGTATCGATATCCACAACAAAACATATATCTTCTTTGTACTTCTCTACTATACCGGTTGGGATCATCTCTCTCATGCATTATTTTTTGGAATTATTTAAAATAACCCCACATAGTACTATTAAATGTATTCCCTGACATCCTTATGAAATCCTTAATTTGTACTACTGTGGTTCTATTAGTCAACCATTGAATGTCACCAATACCAGGACAAGGATTTTTCAAGTAGAATAATATACATACCAGAAATGAACCATACTTGAAAGTTTGTTTCTTGTCCACCTTGATTCTCTCCATGTTAAAAAAGAACTGACTTCTCATGACCTCACATAGGTCAAATTGTGCATTTTTCTTCACCATCTTATATGAAGCATGAATACCACCACCGGACACACTATTCAATTGAGTCGATTGATATACTTTGTAACCAATCACCATAGATGAAAACTTGATCTTGATATCTATAATGTCATTAATTTTCATAGCTTAGATGAGTGACCTCATCAATAGGAATTGTTCTTAGAACATGTACATCACTGGTCGCACACAACCTTGTCACCACATGAATAATCTCCTTGGCAATATTATGCGGCCTATCCAACCATAAAAACTAATCATGAACATTACTAAGCACATATATGATCCAGTTAGATTCAAAATCATCATGTAGGTCAACTACATAAGTAAAACCATTCTCTGTCAAATGCTTGTGTTCAAACTTCAATCCAAAGCCATTAGATAGTTTGGTAAATATATTGAAGATAACATTTAAACCTAGATCCTAAATCTAACTATGGATAAACCATCTTATATTATTTTTCAACAACACACTATGGGGTATTAGAGAAAAAGTTCCTGCATGATCATTCTCTATCATGTTCAAAGGATGCAACTTAAATACTAGCCTTAGTTCCTCTGTAATCTCAACCAATACAGGAGTGTCCATAATGCTAACAATAATTTTCTTCACAAAACATAGTATAACCTTTGAAACATAAATAAATACCACTTTTTTCTTTGATAGGGGTTCTTCAAAAACTGCTTCAATACTAGCACAAGATCACAACAATCAATCCACAAATACTTCAAATCACCTTAGAATCGCTTGCAAGTGCTCTACTTATCTCGTAGAATGCATTATGAAAAATGAACTTTTCTTTTTCTATTTTAATATTTCATTTCCAAGTAATAAATACAATAGTCAAATAGTACCTTTAACCAGTTACAACACTTAGAACACAAAAAGTCACTATTCCATAAAAAACCACTATGTGGTCGCATAGAATCATATGTAATACAAGATTCTTCATCAGATTCTTTCATAACATGAATAAGCATCTAAATATGTTGATAAATCTTACCATGCACACAAAGGGGATAGGTTATGGATCTTACTTGATTTTCTCCCCCTAAGCCAATAGCTTTGACTTAGTCTGGTGATGAATTCTCTACATTACATGAAGTTGTGGAGCTCTCTGTCAATTCAGAAGATTTGATTTTACCTTTGTTCACCCATGTATCCTTCATCTTCTTTCTGATTCCTTTAACATATGTAATCTTCTTCCCTTTATTATTATTAGGCCTATTCACTAGTTGACCTCTAGTGTTGTTCTTCTTAGCTTTGCAAGATCTATCAAGATGACTAATATTGTTACAATAGTAACACACCATAATTGTTTGTTTCCATGGTCTAGTGTTGCCTCTACTAGTTCTCAACCTGCAATTCACTATTGTGTGTCCAGAATTGTGACAAGTAGAATAGGTAACATCCAATCATTTTCCTTGTTGATTAGGTCTTTGATGGTTGGAGTTATAAGGCCTTTGATTGTTTATTCTATCCTTGCACTCATTATCCTTATGAGCATACTTATTGTAATGAAAATATTTGCCATGAAAGACATTAGATCTAGCATTGTAGCCTTCAGATCTTCCATAAGAATTTCCAAATCTAGGAATAGGTGCATTAGTTCTATTAGGTCTAATAGGTCTAAACCTACTTACATTAGTAGTACGATCTTCCTTTTGACAATTGAAACATACTGGTCTCTCATTCCTCTTACCAAATTGGTTTTTGTTCACCTTAGGTGATGAATCTCCTTCAACATGGATCTCCTTTGTATCAAATGACTCACCGAATTAAAATTTAGAAAACCCTAAACCTTGTTTCTCACCATTTGTCCTTTATCTAGAGACTTGTTCATCAAGTTTAACATAACTCTTATTGAACTTTTCCAACATATCATTGGCTGACTTAAGCTCTCCTTTTAGTTTTTCATTCTCTTTCCCTAGATTCTCATTTTATCTTATGACATTAGCATTTTCCTCATTTGAATCATGTAGGTGTTCTTTCAAAATATCAATTTCTCATTCAGATCTAAAAAGTTCTTCTATATTGGCTTTTAAAGTGTCATATTTAACTTTGAGAGAATCTTCTACAACCTTCTTGGCTTCATATGCAACTTTCCTTTCTTCTAACTCTTGACTCATTCTCATTCAGAATTTTTCCAACTCCCTTTGCATGTTTTTATTTTCTTGCTTCAATTTGTCAAAACCCATATGTATGTCCTTTTTTTCCTTAGTTATTTTCTCATTCTCCAAGGTCACAGCCTCAACCTCAGATTCATCAGAACCACTCTCCTCAGATAGGTGTTCAATGATATCTTGACTCTCACTCAACTATTCAACCACCTCTTTTCTCTTAGCCCTAGATATATTCAACTTATCCTTGTGTTTCTCAATCATATCTTCAGCCTCTGCAAGTTTCCCTCTATAAAACTCCATGTTTTCCTTAAGGATCTCTCCCAATATGTTAGGCTTCTTCAAGGGAACCAGGCTTTGATAAAAATTGTTAGTATGTAGAGGCACTAAGAGGGGGTGGGAAATTAGTGCAAAAATAATAATGAGCCAATTCAACCAATAATTTGATAATGCTATTAAAAAACTTCCACACAACCAAACATACAAGTGTAACTATGCAATAGAAGTAAAATAATGCAAGCATCCACAAAGCATAACACATAACACCACTATTTTTTCTCATGGAAACCTATTGTGGTTTCACAACACATGCCCAATTTTGGCCACTTGACCTGATGGGGACCCCCTTTCTTGGGGTCTTTTAGCTATTTTTGTGGTTTGGAGTCCTTAGGGTAAACGTGGCTGGGTACCCGGTGAGTTAGATTGTAGGTCACAGGTGTGCTCTTGATAGTTGGATGTCAGTTTTGGTTTCCCATTAGGTCTTCCTTCCTCCATTTTTCTATATCTTTTGTCCTTCCAAGGTCAACTTTAGGGTTATTTTTTATTAGTTTATTTTTAGGTCCCCTTTGGACTTAGTCTTTTTTCCCTTTCCAGACTTTTGGAGTTGCGAGGTTACTAGGACCCCCACAACCCTAAAAACCTAAACTTCCAATGCCTCCCACATCCTTAAAATTTACTAAGGTGTGAGTTTCATGTTTTTGGATGTTTGAATTCTGACACTCAGAGAAGAACACCTCGCAAATGGCTCAGGATCACCTAGTCTTCGCACCTTTGAGGTCATCGAAGTTTCGGCCTTCGAAACTTTGAAAGTGTTACAATGCTCTAAAACTCATTTTTTTGTTACCAGCCACAATATTAGGTTTTAAGACTTTCACATTTTGGGCATACTTTTGTACTGCGAAGGTCAGAAACTTTGAAAAGTCTAGTGAGCTCAAAAGTTTCAGTTTTTGGCTGGTTTTTTACCAATTTTAAGGGTTTTTTTTCTATGTTTTAGTATTTTGCATTTTTAGAGGTTTTCGGGGCATTTTGGGGCCTTGAATACACAACTTTGTTCTTCAACGAATGGATCTAGCACTCTTGGAGACATTTTTAGCAAATTATATGGTTCATAATTCCAAGCTAGGAGCAAGAAGTTATGACTTCTCCAAGTAGACCTAATATTGTATATAATGTTTTAATAATTTTGGTAGTTTTTCTAATCCGAATTCATAATTCAGATCATAATAATATTGGTGTCTTAGAGTAGTTTCTTGTTTTCATTAATATGTTTCTAACAACTTCATTTGTATACAAGATACAAAGATGTCAACTTCTCAACCAATGAAAATAATGTTGAAAAAGATAGCATCTCTTCCCATGAAGTATCGTTTCAAAGGATACCACACCCCCATTAAGATGGGAAATTTGCACATTGAGATCACCAAAATGGACCTAGGTCATTATCTATTCCATAGTAAACATCATTCAACAAATTAATGGAATGGTTTCTTCAGTAAACATTGAGGAAGATATGCAACAAATGTTATACTTCAAGGAAAATATGAAGCAAATCATGAATGACATTGAAAAAGTACATAACTTTGAAGCATGCCTTTCAAGATTTAGAAAGAAGAAACATGGGAAGTTGAATTACATGGCTCTACCTAAGTTTGAGGAAATCCAAGAAGTTGCAAATAGATTCCACAAAGCTCAACTCAGGAGCCTCCCATAAGACTTAGCCATTTTTCAGTCATGAAATTTTTGGAGTTTCAGAGGTTCCCACAACCCCAAAAATCCTAAACGAAGTCATTTTGGAGTTAGAAATTTTTTAGTAATGAGACTTTTGGAGTTTCAAAGGTGTCCACAACCCTAAAAATCTAGGGTCATCAAATTTCCAGACTTAGCCAATTTTCAATGTTGCATTTTTCAGAGGTCCATGACCCTGAACACATTTTCAATCGCGTTTGTCACAAAACATAATTTTGGGGGTAGATAGCATATAAAATAGAGCTCATTTTAAAATTTAAGTGGTCTTCTATCAATTGCATATCCTAAGAGCAATTGGATACATGCATTTTGGGCATGAACATCAAAGTGAAGATCAAACCACATGCAATTATAAGAAGAAATGATGGAACTGCAGTTTGATTTCCTTCATTTTAGGGGTTGATTCTAGTCCAATTTTGCATGTATTTGATGTATACACAGATGTAAATCCAAGAAAATGTGTTAGCAATCAGTCTAGGAGTAGTTTTATATTGTTAAACTCTAGATTTAATTTGTTTTTTCCCTGTTTGTTGTAGACGAAACCCTAGCGACGAGTTTCTAATTTCTAAGTTGAAGCACTATATATTTGATTACGGAGATGTAATTAGGGTTATATTTTTATGCAATAAAGATATATGTTGGTTGTGCTTCATTCATGGTGTGAATTTTTCTATTTTATATGTGAAATCGTCAATACATGCATACTTGTCCATCTATTTCAAAGAGCCAATTGTGTTTATTGTTTATGAATCTCCAATCAATTAAATTAGATTTTTTTGTTATTATTTCATCTTACCGTGACAAATAATTGGAAATGTTTGTTCTATTTCTTTAAAGATAAATTTGTCTCATGTGTTTGTGTTTGTGTGTGTGTGTATCCGGTGGCTTCATAATTTGATAGATTTTGGAAAATCTTGCATTTGGGTAAAATTTCTTCAAAAGATTGCATTTGCTAAACATGGAATTGTGAATTTATCCGGTTCATGTTTCATGGGTTTCCATCTTTTTATCATTTAATTTTCAAGTGTGATTCAACAATGGTTTATGTCAATTAGATTTCATTTTAGTATATTTGCTTACAATTCTCACTACCCAAATCTTTTGATCTTTGTTTGAAATTGGTTAAAATAGGCACCCATTGTAAGTTTTAAAGTTAGATTTTCATTATTAGGGAATTGCATACATTGATAAATCAAGAAAAAACAAAGAGTACTAAAGTTTGTTTTGCATCTTGAAGTTTAAAAGGTACCAGCAAATTCCTCCTTGTGAACATTCACATTTATCTTCAACTGACATTACCAAGTGGTTGTACCATGACCACAGAGAACCTTGGGAATAACTTTATTATTCTTTTAATAGAGGAATTCGGATCTTGAATTCTTAGCAATTGACTTGTGTAAAATAAATTCTCAACAGAAGCGGTGCTAGAAGAAGGGCCAAATCAAAAGCTTTCATGGTTGCATACACACTTGAATGGGTTGGATCTTGAGATCTAGCTTCAATGGGTAGTTCTTTGTTTATACCAGGAGGTCTCCATGAGATTCCTTTACATTCAGACAATAGGATTCCTTTGTTATTCCCCAATAATGGACAAAATTCTATGAATCATGTAAGGACTTTCAAGGATCTAATACTTTTTCTTGAAATTGAACATTAAGATGTTGTTTGCAATATATTAGTAAGGACATTTCAAGGTGTAGCACTTCATTAGTATGTAAGATTTCAATCCAATTTGATTTTCTCAAGGTTGAATTGGAAAATCTATTCTTAATTAAATTTTATTTGAATGCACAAGATTATTTATTCTATTTCACTGCTATGAGAAGGAAACCTCAACAGTCTATTACCCAATTTAATCATTGATTCCTTCTCATGTATCAAAGGGTTCAAGATTCAAAAAATATGGTGCATGATTTGATGTTAAAATAATATAATTTATGGTGTTTGGATGTCTCATTTGTGAGCATAATTAGATCTTTGGTGAGATTACTACCCTACATGATGCATTAAACAAGTCTCTTTTTCTTGGCACAATGTGGATGTGATGTTACAAATGGTACAAATGGTCTAGATAGAAGTTTAAATATGAAATTGAATGAATGTTTCCATCCATTGCAACCCTATGTCAATCCAGTCAACATACCATACCAGCTGCAATCATCCTCTTCAACCGATTACAACTTGCCTAAAAGCCAAATGATGCATTCAACCAATAGCAAGAATCTGATCAATCATTTTCAAGATCAAAGTTGGAGTCAAAATGTCCATTCTAAAACCTTGGATGCAATTATTTTACCTCCCAAACATGTTCCTTTGGCTATATTATCATATTCTTGTTATACTCCAACACTTAATCCTTCAAGTCATGATGATACTTCAAATGGAGAGCTTGTTGGCCAGTCATATGAGCATGATAAGTGGTGCAAAAATGAATATGAAATAGGTCTAAAAGTTTACAGTAATCAAGAACTCAAGTTACCAAATCATTTTTCCCGCAAAAATAAGTCATGAGGTATCAAGATGCAATGAACAAATCCAAGAGGATGAGACATGTTTAATGTTTCCCCAATTATTGTCACAAACAATCAACAAGTGAGAAATATTTGACATCTTCACAAGGTAATTTTGATGACTCTTTCAAGATTGATAAAGGTTCAAATAATGAAGATGCAGATACTCATAATCTATGTTGGGTGGATATTCCACTTGAGCAAAGTAAACTGAATGAGAGGTTGCAAGAATTGGGTATTCCTATGTCATTATCATATTTTGTATGGATGGACGGATGTAGGATACACCTTAAAAAGCAAAGTTTTGAGGTGGATTGCCTTATTTTTCTTGGAAATATGGACTTCTATTTGAAAGGAAAGATGACTATTGAAGAGGTATTAAATCCTATAGCGGATCATTGGGATATTCAATCAAGGAAGGAAGAAGATGAATGTGATCAAACCCATGAGACTTTGGAAAATATTTTATTTCCTGATGAGGAAGTTAAAGTGATCTTCATACAAGAGAATGATGTTGAGACAATTCAAAATGATGTAGAGATTAAAATTATAGACGCATTTATAGATATTTTCATGATAAGTGAAAAAGAAAAGTCTATTCTCATGAAATTATGAGTGATGATGCCCTTTATTTTTTGAATGCTAATCATGATGAAACTCAAATGGAGGAGGTATAAGAGGTTCAAAAGGATAATAAAAGGGTTTTCCTAGAGTCTAAAACACTCACACATGGCCAAGAATGTGGAACGAGGGTGTGTATGCATAACTTTACTATTACTAATATAATGCATTCAGTTGATGATGATTCATAGGAATGTGATGGAGATAACAAATCATACATGAATATTTATTTCTATTAGTGGTTAAGGAAGACAAAATGTTTGATTTGGTATCATGTTTGAGTAAATAAATGGAAATTTTTGTTTATTCCATGCACATACCATGCCTTGCAGTTGCCAATTCATGTAGAGTTCATCCATTTGATCTACATCTAGAAGTACTTGAGGAGGATGGAGTGGTGTACCATGAGCTAAGGCTTCCAAAAGAAGAAATTATGTTGTGTGAGTATACACCCATGGTTGGGAACTCACTAAATCAGGTTTTATCTTTCCACTATCCCTTACATTCTAATAATTTCCAATTTTAATATGATGCTAAGGGTGAAAAAACTTGTTTTTGGATTAATCATGATTATGGAGAGTTGCCACAACTTATGATTTTGTGTAATTTGTACCTAGAATTTGAACAAAACTTGTCTAAATTTTATTTTTCTAAGTACAAAGATGAGTTTTCATTCCTTAGAACTATACAGGGTGTGTTATTACTACTACATTAAAATAAAAATAAAATACTCAGCAACTCATATGCTTTTTGTTCTAAGTTTTCTTTTATATATAATTTAACTTTAGTTTTAATTAGGTGGGTGTTAGTTACATTCCTTTGTGTTTTAGTGGTTAGTTTTGTTTCTTTTTTTTTTCAGTGTGTCTATATTTGTTCTTTTTTTCTTGTTTGTTTTTCTTCTTTTGTTTGTCATGTTCGGGAGGTTACTGTGTTTTGGCAGGGTTATTCTCGGTATGTGATCCATCCCAACAAGTCCTTGATAAGAGGCAAAGGTATTTCTTAGTCAAAATCTCCAAATAAATGTATCTTGTGAGAATTTGTACTCAGGGATCAAAAATAGTGATACCTTTGGCTGACAATCAAGGTGATGTTCAATGTTGATCATCCTAAATCATGGAACATATTAAATTATGACACTAAAAAATGTTGGTCTCTTGAGTGGATTTTTAGTTGGATCCAACACGAGCATGTTGACTTGAGGTCACCCACCAGTCTCAAAACCCTTCTCCATCTACAACCTGACTAAAAGAAGAAGATGAAAGAAGAGAATAAAAGAAGGTGAGAAAAAAATGAATCATTCAAATAAATGGTCATTGTGGTGATCAAAATCTTGTACCAAGGTAGAAAATTCTAAGAGATTCCTTGGTTTATCAAAATAAATAAAATGAAGACATTTAGGAAGTAGTATAATTAGAACACAAGTGGCCCCAGTCGATCGCTAGTTTAAAAAAGAATGATTTTAAAGCAAGAATCCTCCAAATACCTCAAGCTTCAAAATACCGTCAGAAGATAGAGAAGGGTGACTCTAGCAATCTCTATCTGGGCTATGGATGCTTGGCTGGAAATAGAGAAATTTTATATTGAGACTCAGGGGAAAGTTTTTTGGGGCTATGGACGCCTACAAGCAGAAGAGCTCTTCCTGGAAAGCCCTTGTCAAAATTGTGAAGTTTAGTTTTGGCTAATATTCATTTAAGTTATCTTCATCAAAATTTAAAAGTAATAAACACAAAAGTGCACACACTCAAAGAAACAATAGAAGACTTTAATTTTGAGAGTTGGCAAAAGAATATTTCCATGAGTGGTACTTGGGTTCAATTTAGTGCAAGATGATTTTCCAGAAGTTGTTTGTTGATAAAGAAATGCCTTGGTCATTTCTCTTTTTTTCTAGGCTATTTATTGTGGTTCCACAACACACGGCCCATTTTGACCACTTGGCCTAGTGGGGACCCCCTTTTTCATGTCTTTCAATCTTTTTGGTGGTTTGGAGTCCTTAGGGTAAACCTAGCTAGGTACCCGATGAGTTAGATTGTGGGCCCTAGGTGTGCTCCCCATAGTTGGATGCTAGTTTTGGTTTCCCTTTAGGTCTTCCTTCCTCCCTTTTCTTTTTCTTTTTTTCCTTCCAACGTTATATTCAGGGTTTTTTTTGTTTTTTTTGAGGTCATCTTTTGACTTAGTCTTTTTTCCCTTTTCAGACTTTCAAAGTTGCAGGGTTACTAGGACGCCACAACCCTGAAAGCCCAAACTTTCAACACCTTGCACATCCTTAAAATTGACTAAGGCGTGAGTTTCATTTTTTCAAACTTTAGAAGTCTGAAACTCTGAGAAGAACACCTTAGAAATGGCTTAAGATCACCCAGTCTTCGCACATTTGCGGTCATTAGAGTTTTGGCCTCCAGAACTCTAAAAGTGTTACAATGCTCTAAAACTCTGATTTTCTTGTCACCAGTCACAATATCGGGTTTTTTGACTTTTGCGATCTTGGGATCCTTTTTGACTGCAAAGGTTCAAAAGTCCAAAAAATCTAGTGAGCTCAAAAGTCTTAGTTTTTGGCTGGTTTTTGCCAATTTTAAGGGTTATTTGTCTATATTTTAGTATTTTGCATTTTTGGAGGTCTTCGGGGCATTTTGGGGCCTTGAATCTATGGATTTTTCCTTCAAGGAATGAATCTATAACTCTTGGAGACCATTTTAGCAAATTAAATGGCTCACAATTCTGAACTAGGGGCAAGAAGTAGACCTAATTTTGTATATAATGTTTTGATAATTTTGGTAGGTTTTCTAGTCTGAATTCATAATTCAGATCGTAATAAAATTGGGGGATTATAGTAGTTTCTTGTTTTCAATAATATATTTCTAACAACTGCATTTACATACAGGATACAAAGAAGTCAACTCCTCAACCAGTGAAAAGAATGTCAAAAAAGACAACTCTCCCAATGAAGTACCACTTCAAAGAATACCACACCCCGCACTAAGATGGGAAATTTGCATATTGAGATCACTAACATGGATGTAGGTTAGTCTCTATTCCATAGGAAACATCATTCAATAACTTAATGGAATGGTTGCTGCAATAAACACCGAGGAAGATCTGCAACAAATGTTCTACTTCAAGGAAAATATGAAGAAAATCATGAATGACATTGAAGAAGTGAAGAAATTTGAAGCATGCCTTTTGAGATTTAGAAATAAGAAATAGGGGAATTTGAACACCATAGAGCTTCCCAATTTTGATGAAATCCAAGAAGTTGGAAAGAGATTCTGCAAAGCTCATCCTAGGATTCTGCCAGAAGACTTAGCCATTGTTCAATCATGAGATTTTCAGAGTTTTGACGATGTCCACAACCCTAAAAATCCTAAACCAAGTCATTTTGGACTTGACCATTTTTCAGTCATGATATCCAGGGTCATCAAATTTCCATACTTAACCAATTTTATATGTTGTATTTTTCAGAGGTCCACAACCCCAAAAAAATTTGGCAGAAGTTTTCAATCGCAATTTTCACAAAATATAATTTTGGGGGTAGATTGCATGTAGACTGGAGATTTTTTTTCAATTCAAGGGGTCTTCTATCAGTTTCATATTAGAAGTTGGATCCATGAATTTGCGGTGTGAACATCAAAGAGAAGATAAAAATGTGTGCAAGAAGAAGAAGAAATGGTGGAACTATAGTTTGATTTCCTTCATTTTAGGGGTTGATTCCAGTCTGATTTTGCATGCATTTGATGTATACATGGATATAAATCCATGAAAAAAAATTAGTAATCAGTTTAGGAGTAGTTTTTCATTGTTAAACTCTAGATTTAATTTGTTTTTTCCACGTTTTTTGTAGATGAAACCCTAGCTGTGGGTTTCTAATTTCTATGTTGAAGCACTATATATTTGATTACAGAGATGTAATTAGGGTTAGATTTTTTATGTAATAAATATATAAGTTGTTGACGCTTGATTTGTGGTGTGAATTTTTTTGTTGACTATGCAAAATTATCAATACATGCATACTTGTTCTTCCATTTAAAAGATCCAACGATGTTTATTGTGTATGAATTTGCGATCAATTAAATTGGAGTTTATTATTATTATTTTATCTTACTGTGACAAATGATTAGAAAGATTCATTCTATTTATTTAAAGATAAATTTGTCTCATGTGTGTGTGCATTTGGTGGCTTGACGATTTGATAGATTTTGGAAATCTTGCATCTGGGTAAATTTTCTTCAAAAGATTGCATCTGCTATACATGGAATTGTGAATTTATCTAGTTCATATTTCATGGGTTTTCTTCTTTTCATTATTTAATTTGAAAGCATGATTCAATCATGGTTTATGTCAATTAGATTTCATTTTAGTATATTTTCTTACAATTCTCGCTACTCAAATCTTTTGATCTTTGTTTAAAATTGGTTAAAATAGGCAATCATTGTAGGTTTTAAAGTTATATTTTCATTATTAGGGAATTGCATATGTTGATAAATCAAGAAAATACAAAGAGTACTAAAAATTTTTTTGCAGCTTGAAGTTTAAAACATACCAGCAAAGGCCTCCTTGTGAGCATTCACATTTATCTTCAACTAAGCTTACCAAGTGGTTGTACTATGACCATAGAGAACCTTGGGAATAAATTTTTTATTCTTTCAAGAGAGGAATTCAGATCTCAAATTACTAGCAATTGACTTGTGTAAAAGCAACTCTCAACAAAACCCTTGTAAGAGAGAGAAAACCACGGTGGGAATGACACCCAAAAATCTCTTCACTACAGTAAAAAGAGTTTCCCTTTTAGGAGCTTACAATACCTTGTTAGGGGCTCACCCAGTTAAGAGTGACAAGTACCTTGTTAGAATTACATTCAAACCTCTTAGGATCTACCTCACTAGAGGATTTAGATCTCCTTCTCATAAGTTACCCTATTAAAGAATTTATATAATGAGATCTATTAAATTCCACCCTATTAAGGGATTTATCCTGCCAACCTATTAGATTTATCCTTGAGAAATGAACTCAAATGTCTGATCTAGGAATGACATTGCTTTCCTATCAGATCCAATCCAACTTTGAACCCTCACGCACTATTCTAGCTCTGTTTCTGATCACAACCAACAACAATACAATCTACCACCCTAAATCACATGATTTAGCTTGCCTTTATAATGTTATTCTTAAGTCGGATAAGACTTGACAAAAATTCCATAAATCAGCACAAAATATTGACCTAACTCATGAAAATCAATGTCAATCATACCTAACATGTTGGCCCAAAACATAATACAAATTTTTTTTACCAAAAATCAAAAAACACTCAACCACCTTGATCATCTGATCACCAGGAACCAATCAGTAACTTGACCAATTTAGACTAAATACATCAACAAAAAACCAACATACTCAAAACATTGAGTTAATTGTTGTGGTTGGTAATCTAAACTTGTCTGAACAAAATAAGGCTCTAGTAATGATCGCACCACCCAATGTTCTCGCTATCTTGAACACCACTCAAAATACTTTATGTTATTGTCTTCCCATTAATAGATCAAAACACTTAGCTTATTTTCTTTACCTATCCATCTAGTCGATCGGTATCTGTAACATATTCATCAAATTAGCTAGAGTTTCCATAAATGACAAACTCACAAGGATCAAACACTGCATCTCTATTCTAAAATCTATCATAATTCCAACAAAAGTTGGCATAAAAGTGCATCCAACCTTTGGTGCTAAGTTTTGTGCCATGTTTTGTGTCAAATTATTCTTCTTTTTTTTCACCAGATGTTGTGAAAAAAAGCTTACTTCATGTTTTACTTCTAGTATGGCGTGCAAAATAGCTTCTTCTTTTTATTCCAAATTGATTCCCAGTTTTTATTCCATTATGGGATCCTTTCTTTCTTCTAGTTTGGCTTCTAATTTTGCTTCCATTTTTACTTCCAATTTTGCTTCTAATTTCGCTTCCAATTTTTCTTTTGCTATAACGTCACTTATTGCATCTATCTTTTCTTCCATGTTTTGCATCTTTTATTACTTCTTATATTATTGTTATTATTGCATCTTTTTTAGCTTCTAAAATTGCTTCCATTATTAATTATTTGTTTTCTACCTGAATTGCTTCCTAGATAACACCAAGTTTTGATTATGGTTTGCTTCTAGTTTGGCTTCTATAATTATTGTTGTTTTTGCTTCTAAAAATGCTTCTTGTTTTGCTTCCATTTATTAATTTAATATATTTTATTTCAATTAATTTAGTCACATATTTAATTATATTATGGAATGATGGAGTCAAACCACCATCATCCTGCTTGCTAAAAAGGTGCTCTTCCATTGAGCTAGTACCCT
Source organism: Thuja plicata (assembly GCA_018584345.1). NCBI lineage: Eukaryota > Viridiplantae > Streptophyta > Pinopsida > Cupressales > Cupressaceae > Thuja > Thuja plicata. The sequence continues at coordinate 2,158,777 of MU227924.1, read as the reverse complement.
TTAAAGAATAATCATACCATGTATATACTAGTACTTTCCATTAAACATGATTTAAATTTTTTGGACCAATCTATATTTCCAGGGCAACAAATCCTAAGGGGAGGATGAATAGTGATACTTTAAAATCAATGGTGAATTTATAATGTAGGCAATGATAAAGACAAGAATGCATGTGCTTTATGCCTTAACTTTCCTAAACATGTTATCATTGCCTACATGAGAAAGATAAGAAAGCATGTTCCTTATGCCTTAACTTGCAGGTATTGTTCCTACATAGATGTATTACACTGATGCTGAATCTAGAGAATATGATAAAACCTTACACAAATTAAATTACATGGAGGAGAAATAGAAAGAAGCAATGTAATATAAATGATGCCAAAGTGAACATATTATATTCTAATTTAATGATAATTAACAACCAAATAGACTTTGAGAACCAGAAAAATAGAATATCTTATAGTAGATGGTAATACAAATTTTGGAACTAAATGATACGCAAAATAAAGCTTATCCATCCATAGCCAAACTCCAGTCTATGATAAAATATAAATAATAGACAATGAAAATAGTATGCATACCTTGTGTTTATGCGAAAAGCTTCAAGATGTGTCCTAAAGATATAAAGTTTCTTCTTCAAAATATTTGTTTGTATTTTAGTGACATTATCTCCATGTTGTGTGTATTGATCCTATAGATTATAAAATTATGAATGATTAGATGTTAGAAATAAATGTTGTTGGGTGATATCAGTTTTGGTTATTAATCATGCTATTGATATTCACTTTTTGTCACTGATGTCAACATATATTTCTGTGGAGAGGATAGACTAGTTACTTGACTGGAAGAAGTGTATGGACATTGTATGGATGATTCAGAATGATCAAAGTTGGATTTATACAGAAGGATGTGTATTGACCTTATTCCTAAGTTCTCTTGGCTTTATGTTTCATATTGCGAATGTTATAGTTGATTTGTCAAAGACTGGTTTCTAAACTGAAACTGTTATTCTGGATAGAGCAGGTCTCTGTATTTTGGGTATACCTTTCTAGCAAAGATATTTCAAGTGATGTAAGCTTACTGGTGGACAATTGACATATGTTGGAATAATGGGTTGATTTCTATTGTTGTTTGAAGACTGGTGACGTCAGTTGTGGCATGTATTCTGAAGAAGACCTAATTGTTGGCCGACTTTAGACATGTAGCATGTAAAATGAATTGTGAGCATGGATTAAGGATCTAGAAGCATAATTGATGGATTGTAAATGATGTTTACTTGTTATAGGTACCGTGTGTATCTTATCAAGGGGTTAAACAATTATTTGTATATTGGAAAGCCTTAATTGGCCGACCTGATAAATTATTTGTGTATTAGGAAAGCTTAACTTTCCAACCTAATGAATTATTGTAAGAGGGTATATATGAGTGATATTTTCTTTTGAAAAGGTGTGATAGAGATTAAAAGGGAAGAGAAGTGAAATCTGTGAAGCTTTTTTGAGTGATGGATGTAGAGCAGAGTTTATGAGAAGAGTATTTCTCTTGACTCCTAATAGGGTTTGTCTCCTAACAGGGACTATGTACTATAATGTTGTAACAAGCTCCTAACAGGGCTAAATATTTTAATAGGGATACCATAATCTTAGTACATTATTTATGGGTGTTAATTACCACCGGGGTTTTACCTTTAACAAGGTTTCCTTGACAACAAATATTGTGTTATGGTGTTGGCATTTACTATTTATCATTTACATTTGCATATTTGGTTTATAAAGTTTAAAGTTTAATAATCTATATCCAAATTGATTCACCCCCCCCCCTCTCAGTTGTCTTGTGGACTATTATTCCTAACAATTGGTATCATATCTTATGGTCCTTAGAGAGAAATTTTAACATCTTGAGGTGATCCTGAAGATGACTTACTATAGGAAGGATAGTCTGAAGTTTGATCTTGAAAACTTTGACAATTGGAAGAACAAGATGAGAACACATTTTCTTTGTCTGGGATTTGATTAGTGGATAATCACAAAGAAGAACAAAAAGATAGAGACTGGTGATGAGTTAGAAAAGGCTAATAAAGATGAAAAGAAGTTATTTTCATGTAATATGGTTGCAAGGGAATCTTTGAGCAGTGCAGTTTTAGAAGGAGAATTCACTGAAGTAAAGGACTTGGATTATTCACATGAGATATGGACAAGATTGGAAGCATTATACATTGGAGATAAGTTTACAAAGAAGGAAAAGATAAAAAACTGGAATACAAAGATGGAATCACCGAAGATGAGAGCATTAGGGCATATGGACAGAGAATTACTAAAGTTGTTACTGGTATTAGAAACTCTGGAGGTACTTACAGTGAGAAAGAAGTAATTGTGAAGATACTCAGATCTTTGACACCTAGATATAGAACCAAGGTACAAGCTATAGAGGAGATTATACCTTTGACACCAAACTTCACTAGAGAGATGTTGATTGGAAAGATAACTACATTTGAGGTCACGAAACTGGGAGACACTTTACGTAGAGTTGAGTCAGCATTCAAGGCAACCGTGCACAAGAACAAAAAGACCTTACCTAGAAATGCAAGCACCAGCAGTAATGACCTAAGGGAAGAAATTGGAGCCTATGCTGATGAATGGTAACAGATACAGGAAGAAGAAAGAAACCTAGATGAAGTTGTGGCACTGATTTCTAGAAGAGAAAAAAGAGGTAAGGGAAAGTTTGAAGGCAAATTACCTTTGATATTTTTTTCATGTAAAAAGATTAGTCATTTTGCATCTAGATGTCCTACAAGAGTTCCAAAGCACAAACCTAAGTTTTTCAAATCTAAGTATTCAAAAGACAAGGAATGTTATTATGCTAGTGAGGGTATATCTGATGATGATGATGATGGTGACTATGATGAAATCAGATTCATTGCTATTAAAGATGATGAACCTATACATGAAGAAAAATCCTTAGTATCCCAAGTTGAAAAGAAATTTGAATGGGTTATAGACATTGGTTGTTCACATCATATGACTAGAGATAAAAAAAAATTGTGAGTTTGAAAAGACATGATGGTGGTGTTGTTAGATTTGGTGATAATACTCCTAAGCTTATTATTGGAGTTGGATCTATTTCTTTGGATGGAAATACTAACACTAACAATGTATTACTTGTTGATGGACTTAAGCATAATTTGTTGAGTGTTGGATAGTTAGTAGACAAGGGTTATCAATTGAAATTCATTGATGGGAAATGCTCTATCAGAAGTAAAGCAAGAGACTTGATCGCATATGGTACTAAATCCAAAGGTAATGTATTTAAATTGAACACATCTGAAGCTTCTTGTTTTATTGCGAAGGTTGATGATAGTTGGTTATGACATAGAATATTTTGTCATGTTAATTTTGATAACATTGTGAAGGCAAGTATGACAAAAGCAGTAAGAGATCTACCTAAAATTGTAAATCCATCTAACACTATGTGTAGAGAGTGTGTTATGGGGAAATAGACTAGAAGCACTTTCAAAAGAAAAGCTTATTTAGTAAAAGGGAATTTGGATCTGGTGCATACAGATCTGTGTGGTCCTAAAAGAACAAGATCATACTATCGTGAAAGGTACTTTATACTATTTTTTAATGAATTTTATAGAATGATGTGGGTTACATACTTAAGAGAGAAATCTGAAGCATTTGACAAATTCAAGTTATTCAAAGCAAAAGTTGAGAATGAATCTGGTTTGAAGATAAAAATTTTGAGATCAGACAGAGGAGGAGAGTTTACATTAGAGTCATTTAACACATACTGTGAAGAGCATGGAATATACAGACAGACATCCGCCTCTAGAAATTCACAAGAAGGCATAGACTATGAAGAAACATTTGCTCCTATTGCTAGATTGGAAGCTATGAGATTATTTCTTTCTTATGCTACACATAAAGACTTTAAGGTTTATCAGATGGATGTGAAGTCATCATTCTTGAATGATGATCTACAAGAAGAAGTTTACATTGAGCAACCTAATGGTTTTCCTTTGGCAGATGATGAAAACATGGTTTGCAGATTGAAGAAGGCACTGTATGGATGGAAAAAATCACCAAGAGCATGGTTTGCAAGACTGGAAAAATATCTACTTCATCTTGGTTTTAGAAAAGGTAATGCAGACAATAATTTATATTTGAGAACTGATGAAGATGGAATCCTAATTGTAGAAGTTTTTTTTGATGATATCATCTTTGGAGGCAATGATAAGATGATTAATAATTTTGCTAAAGAAATAGAAAATGAATTCGAGATGTCAATAATTGGTGAGATGAAATTTTTTCTTGGTTTGCAAATTAATCAGAGTAAGAATGAAATTTTTATATCTCAGACCAAGTATCTTAAGGAAATGTTGAAAAAGTTTGGAATGGAAGATTGTAAACATGTTGGGACACCTATGGTGACTGGAAATAAACTTACTAATAGTGATGAGACTCAAAGTGTTGTACAGACTAAGTACAAATCAATGATTGGAGGCCTACAATATCTAACTCACACTAGACTAGATATTACCAATGCAGTTGGAATTGTGGCTAGATATTAGGCAGATCCTAAAGAGACACATTTTTCTATTGTAAAAAGATTTTTTTAGATATTTGAAAGGGACAATAGAATATGGATTGCGGTATGAAAAATTAGAAGATTTTACTTTGTAGGCTTATACTGATGCTGATTGGGAAGGTAATGTGGATGATAGGAAGAGTACAAGTGGTGGTACAATTTTCCTTGGAAAAATATCAGTTTCTTGGTTGAGAAAGAAGTAGAACTGTATTGCTCAATCTACTGTTGAGTCAGAGTATGTTGTTGCTGCAATAAACTATACATAATTTGTTTGGATGAAACAAATGTTGAAAGACAATGGAATAATTTTTAAATAACCAATGGCTATCCATTGTGATAAAACTAGCATAGTGAATATGTCAAAGAACCATGTAATGCATTCAAAGACTAAACATATTTCTATTAAGTATCATTTCTTGAGGGAGAAGGTAGCAGATAAAGAGATTAAACTGGAGTATATCAGCACAAAGGAATAGATAGGAGATATATTTACTAAACCTTTTCCAAAAGATGCTTTTGAATATCTCAGGGGCATGCTTGGGGTTGTGGCCCCTCCCAGTAGTAATTAAATGATGTAGACATGCATCATTCTAGTGGATATCAGAGCTATATCATTCTTTGGACTTGATGTATGGATCTACTCCTCAGGGGGAGTGATCACAGGAGAAAACTATGGAGTAAATTTGGGTGATCTTGCACCTGGTTGATGGACATGAAGATTTGAAAAATATACACCTTATAGAAGACTACTGATGATTTATGGTGCCATTTTCCATTTCTTCCAAAGGGGGAAGGAATCTATGTGAAAATCCCTACTATTTTGAGAGATTTGTGTTGAGGATATTGAAAAGATTGTATTGAGAGAGAGTAGTTTTGGGTTGATGCATATGGATTTTCCCATATGTTTCCATCAATGCCAAAGGGGGATATTTTTGGATGATATTAGTTTTGGTTACTAATCATGCTGTTGATATTCATGTTTTGTCACTGATGTCAACATATATTTCTGTGGAGAGGATAGATTGGTTACTTGACTGGAAGAAGTGTACAGACACTGTATAGATGATTCAGAATGATTGAAGTTGGACTTATATAGAAGGATGTGTGTTGACCTTATTCCTAAGGTCGCTTGTCTTTATGTTGAATATTGTAGATGTTATAGTTGATTTGGTGAAGATTGATTTCTGAACTGAAACTGTGATTCTGGACAAAGCAGGTCTCTGTGTTTCAGGTATATCTTTCTGGAAAAGATATTTCAGGTGATGCAAGCTTACTAGTGGATAGCTGACATATTTTGGAATAATCGTTTGATTTTGATTATTGTTTGAAGACTGGTGACATCAACGGTGGCGTGTATTATGAAGAAGACCTAATTGTTGGTGGACTTCTGACATGTAGCATGTAAAATGAATTGTGAGCATGGAAAGTGAATCTAGAAGCATAATTGATGGATTGTAAATGATGTTTTCTTGTTATAGGTACTATTTGTATCCTAGAAAAGGGGTTAAACAATTATTTGTATATTGGAAAGCCTTAATTGGCTGACCTAATTAATTATTTGTGTATTAGGAAAGCTTAGTTGGCCGACCTAATGAATTATTGTAAGAGGGTATATATGAGTGATGTTTTCTTTTGAAAAGGTGTGACAGAGATTAAAAGGGAAGAGAAGTGAAATATGTGAAGCTTTTTTGACTCTTGGATGTAGAGAAGAGTTTATAAGAAGAGTACTTCATTGGAACTGACCAAGAAAAGATAGTTGCTATCAAACAGTTCACTGGATTGTGTATTTTCTTTATACACTTGTTCAGATTGTGAATCCTTGAGGGTGGATTTAACCTTCTTTGGGTAGTGTGCCTTGGCAGTGATCCTACTATTTATCTTGACTCCTAATAGGGTTTGTCTCCTAACATGGACTATGTACTGTAATGTTGTAACAAGCTCCTAATAGGGATAAATCTTTTAACATGGATACTATACTCTCAGTACATTATTTGTGGGTGTTAATTCCCACCAGGGTTTTACCTTTAACAGGGTTTCCTGGACAAAAAATATTATGTTATGGTGTTGGAATTTACTGTGTTATCATTTACATTGGTAGATTTGGTTTATAAAGTTTAAAGTTTAATAATCTATATCACAACTAATTCACACACCCCCGCTCTCAATTGTCTTGTGGACTATTATTCCTAACAAATTTTGATACAAATAAATCAATTTTATTTGAATTCATGAAAAACAAAGAATATGGTCATTATATTTAGTAAAAACCCCTTTGTATATGACATGTAAATATATTCAAGATAGAAAATAAATAAAAAAGTGGCAGCAGCAGTAGGTATAACAAAGTTCTAATAGCTACGAGAACAATCAACTGTTAAAACTCAAATGATCAACTATATTCTGCCTTGGTTGTAGGAACAATCAACTCTATTTTGCCTTGGTTTCAAGAATGGTCATCTCTATTATGTGTTAGCTGCAGGAATAGTTAGCTATGTTCTTCCTTGGCTACAGGAATAGTCAAAGAATAGAGTTCAAATGGCTGCAGGAATAGTAACACATCTACAAAATACACAAGACAAATACCATAGTTATAGGATGACAAGAAACAACTATAAAACAAAAAGAAACATTGGAAAAATACTCTCTAAATATGAAATATATGCTAAAGGAAATAATGAAATGCAGATAATGGATCAGCCAATACTACTAGAGGACATATCTTTAAGTATTCACAATGCAAGGTGACAAGGAAATATTAATTTCATTGATGCTACAACAAAATAAAATCACCATGATGCCTTATTTATAATTAATACAAAGATAACAACAATAGTGATAATGGAGAAAACATATATAATTTCAAAGAATATGTTTGAGACATCGAAAGATACATACATAGATCATCAAGTTATTCACAGCTAACGGAAACAAAATAGTAATATCCATCATAAGACAAGTAATCATATTAAAAAGTTTCACTCTCAAGGGTAGACTCCTTGGCATTTTAAAAATTCAAAATGGATAAGCCTTTGAGAACACATCAAGAAAACTTGGCTTGTGATGTAAGATTAACTAGTTTAGGCTACATTTTGAAATTTTTAAAGATTTAGTTCAAGGTATCTTTGCACAGTCTTTCTTTGTTGCCTATAATCTTACTCAATATTTAGTAATCAAAAAAATATATTGCCTGAAATATCCATGCATTGGTAGAAAATTTCTAGTACATCCAAAATATAGAAATCCAACTTCCTAATACTAGTATTACAATTTTTGTCATCACAAGGCATATTTCTTGATATTAGGGCTACTAGTGATATTATAAATGGGACTTCCACTTGAGATTAGGACCCATACTAGTAACCAATGTGTAATATTTATCTTTTTTAGCCAAGGTCCACCCAATCTAGTGGAGATTGAAAATTATAACCTAAATTGTCCAATCCACAGCAAAGAGATGTACAATACTGGACAAATTGTGAAACTATTTTGAAGTTAAAAAAATTGAAGTACTTTTAGAAATACAATATGTGGGAAAAACCACATGGCTTAAAGACTCAAAATCTAGGAAGACAAACCCCCTTTGGATACTAAATGTTGTGTCGATTCAAAGTTCCTTCATATCAGTAGAAATGGTCGTAGAGGTTTTATCAAATGCAATTCAAGAAGCATGTATCAATTGACATGTGAGCACAACAAAATTTAAAAGAAAATCAAAATGTAGCATTGCCACTTTAAATCTGAGAATCACACACTCTTCAATCTATAGGACATCTACTAAATGTGAAGAGAACTATAAATAAATAATAGTGAACGGACAATTATCATCAAGAGGGAAAACAATTGAGCAAGGAAAACTAGATTATATTTCCAACCAGTTTAGAAGCACAAAATTAGTTTCATGTGCAGATAGAAAATGTTGAGAACTTAAACAATTGAAGAAGTCATTTGATTGAGGGAAAAAAGAAATATGTTATTCAACTTCAAACATTAAGATCCAACAAAAAACAAAATATTGCAAAATAAAGTTGTTAGCAATTTATGCTACATGCCTAAATTGTCGACTTGTTTTAGCTATAGTTCATTTTAGGAATTAAATTCAAATTGCATTTGTGTTTTGATTGAATTATTATAGTTGATGTGTTACAAAAGGAGAAAATCAATTGTTGTTCCATATCTTCCAAGCAGGAATGAAAGTACAAAATAAAACAAACATTTTATATTCATTTCATATGCAAATTATTTACAGGTGTACATTGCTTTACAAAAGAATACAAAAAAGAAACTGAAGATGCATTTATTACAAAGTATGATTCATATGTTGTCCATTAAATGAAAGAGGTACACTGAAGGTTCCACACAAGTTTTGGTAACTATTAAAACTTATGATATAATGCATAAGTAACTGAATATGGAAGTCAAGAAAGAATAGGCAAGGGATCTGACATTGCCTGGTTATGGCGGATTGTTTTATCTTAATTAGTTGATGGAGGCCTAGGTCTCACATCTACAAGTGTACCTGAAAAAGGAATGATAATGGATTCAGTCCTGATGAATGAGAAATGGAGAATCTAAAAGACTATTCTTAATCTTAACTGCTATATGCTTAGCTATGCATGCAAATCCAAAGAGAAGAAGCTGAAAAGAATCAAATGATAAAATGAAAAGATCAAAAGAGATTAATTGCATGCACTTAAAGAGTCACATGTTTTTACTAACAAGTTTGTGTTGTGTGCAGATGTAGGGATGAAATTAAGAATAGACAATTAAAGGGACATACTACCCTGGTATGATACCTTTTGGTCCAGTAAAGATAGATTCAATTGCAACATCATAAAGGACATAAGAGAAGGAAAAAAATGAGTTAATTTAAATATTTACAGTACATCTATAGAATAATTTGGAGTAACACTTTCTAACAAATTCAAGAGTTTTGATAGTCAAATAAAATGAAGGATTAATAATAATTAGGATGATGTCATGTGTAGAAAACCATAACAGCTTATCAATATAGATGAAATTCATAATACAACAATGGTACAATACAAATGCCCCATAGTCGTTTAAATATGAAATCAAGATATCAGCAACAACAATGTTTACTCAGCAGTGAAGCATGTTTGGAAAATAGTGTTGGTACAGAATAATGAAAAATAGTGGAAAAGGTATGCATGCTGCTATAAATGCTAGTCAGATAGCTACAGGACAACAACTGAGTTCATTTATAGGAGGACATGTTAGTACTCACAGAAGCTACAAGGAAAAGTTATAATGCATATAGAATACAATCAACAAGAATAAAAACTAATCCTAAATATAAGTGGTAGTGAACCAGAATGAAATTTGAGTCATGATGCTACTGAGGATATATATGAGGAAGATTTCTACACGTAAGGGTACAGTAAATTGTGCTTCTTCTATAGTATTATAATCAATGGTACACTTTAGAGATAGTAGAAATGTCAAATAAATTCTATACAACATATCACTCAATAACTAGTCAAATAGGAAAGATCACCTTGAAATCAAATAAAGATGCTTTTATGTTAGTAATATGATGAATTGAAAACAACAAGAACAAAATAGCACATAAAATATTCATGTAGCTTTTATTATACACAATATTTAGAAAATTTGTAGAACAATGATCCTACATTACCAAGAATAGATAGAGGTATATGAAGGTTTTCTATAGAATTTAAAAGGATGAAATGTGCCAAGAAACTCAATAGGTAAAAAAACAAGTCATAAGAAATTCTCACACAAGCACAAGTACCACAAGCATGCAAATGACTATTTGTAGCCATAATACAATGACAGTCACCAACAACTAGAATGTTGAAAGGGCATCCATGATGAATATTCAAAAGACAGTAAAAAAATAATGAACATTTAATATCACGGTTGTTTTGTAGCTTAACAGTTTCAGAATTGTAATAGTATTTTAATGGTACAATGCTAAAATAGTGGAGACTCCATATTAAACCCTCAAGTTCTTAAAAAGAGGCATCAAACTTTTCAAATTCAAGAGAAGAGATAAGTCGTTAAGGTTTATTATTTAGAGAAAGGTGCATACTCAGAAATCCTTGTGCTTATGATTTTTTTTTATTTATTTTTTTTTAAGAAATAGGGTTTGCACATATATGTACAAGAAGTAGCAGCCATAGTTAAAACCCTCATGATACCCTTGTAGATGCCTAAAATAGTCCATTGACATTATAATTATTTAATTATATTGTTGATATTCTCCTACCTATTTAATTAAATTAGGTTCATTTACCTATATTATTTAGATTTAATTTAAGTACTTCCCCCTTAAGTATTAAATTTTTTTTAATACCCTTCTCCATCAAAATCTCCTTTTAATAATTTTTAATTTATTAATTCCCTTTACATGCTAATATTCTTCTAAACCAAGATTAATTTAAATTAAATTTAAATTAGTCCCAAATCTAGGCCTAGATCCTACCCTACCTCACATCACTCTCACCAAATAGACCTAGTTGCTAATTAACTAAGGTTAATTAGGCTAATTTCATCATTCCTACACCCATTAGTCCTAATTATTTGCTCACACATGTGTGAGAAAATTTCCACAAATTGCCTTTTCAAAGAATTATAATTTTGTTCAAACAAGGTTTCTTACAACCTTGATGTCACTTTCTTTCACTTTCTAAAAGTGTTCATTGGACCAAATTTATGACCTTTCTTACACATCAATGACAAATCTCTTACATGTGTACTTAAAGTACACATTGACCCATCAAATCTCAAGTTGATCATACATGTGTGAGAAGACTCTTCCTCTCGCATTGCTTATGTGTCCTTCATGTGGCACCTATGTGGATGCCACATGTGATCCACCTCACCCAAGTCCTCCAAAATCCTATAAATAGGAGTCTTTCCAAGAGTAAATCATCCATTATTCTTGCATTAGGGTTATTATACTAGTTTTTATTTAGAGATCTTAGTGCATTTAAAGATTTTATACTAACTTGTTTGGTAGTTGTTTGCATTTATCACGGTCGTTGAATCTAATTTTTAGTTTGTAGCTTGCATTCAATACTATATATTAGTATTCTTAGTCCATCTACTTCCACATCCATCTCATTGAATGCTTGAGACTAGTTCTTCATAACTAGCTCTTGAGTTATTCAACTCCATTGCATATAGCTTTGCATTTACTTCTTTCATTCATCTCTTTAGTCAAAAGAAATTTTATATATTGTGTTGGGAGAACACACCCACAACTCTCTATAAGAGCAAATTGACAAGGCTTGGGTAACCTTGTTTAGCGCATCAAAGGCTATGGTGGAGGCCTTGTATATGAAGTATGTTCTTTGATATGTTAATTTAGTTTATTGATTTATATCTCTAATGTTTGCATGTCTAAGCATGCTGCCATCAAGTATGATTTTTTTGCATTCTTGGGGAGACCCACATCCCTAAAATTTAAACAAAATTTTGAACTTTCTATAGTATTCTAGAAACCGTCACACAGAGTCATCTCTGCCTTGGGACAGTCGTCTGCGCTGAATGATCACCTGCGTAGATTGTCATCTGCGAAGATCTTCATCTCCACCTGGGCTAAACTAATCTTAAATTTTTATCACATTAAGTTGTTTTTTGGGAGATTTGAAGTTTTTAGCTCTCGTTTGTTTGACATGACACTATTTTTACAGATTTAAATGTTGTTTAAAATTTCCAAAATCACTTTTAATCACACTTAATTATGTAGACCTTATGGCAAAACAATTTGTCAATTAGTGCCAAAACACTTAGTCATTCATATGGATACAATGTTGACCAAGCCAGCAACTTGAAGTGTAACCCGAGTAGTTGTAGTGTCGATCGAGTAGTTAGTTCAGAATAGTATCACCCGAGTCACCAGTGTTACCTGAGTTACCATCTCCGAGTGATTAATATGACCCGAGCACCTAATGTCACTCGAGTGCCAGAGTTGCCAATTCATTGTTGCGCCCGAGTGTCAATATATCACCCGAGTGGATTACTGGACTCGATTATCAACATTGGGCTAACTTAGCACATATTGTTTGATACTATTTAATATGTTAAGTAGCCGACTTATGAAGGTAATTTTTTTGGATATATATATATATATAT
>MU227924.1:2135375-2145987 GCA_018584345.1 Thuja plicata | reverse complement strand
TATATATCTGTGTGTGTAAGGTACTTTGTTTATCCGAAACGTGAAATAGAAGTAGTAGATGTATGAGTATGGATATGTAAATATGAAGTGGCAGTTTGATTAGAAGGCTACAGTAGTATAAAGGAACAACAGAGACTCATCTATCACATTTAGGTGATCAGTATTATTTCAAAGGATATTATTCAGCAAATCAGAGTTGCAAAGCAGATCATTCACTAGTTCATCCTAATAGGTGTATCTGCAAAATCCTTTAACAGGGTGGACTTAACAGTCCTTATCAACTTTCCTAACATAGTGCATACTTTATTGTATTGTATAAATCCTTTCACAAGGTGGACCTAATAGTCCTTATTTCTCCTAGCATGGCAGGCCATCAAAAGTGGTCAATTGTAAGCCTTAACTGACCAAATTTATTACTGCATTATTAAATCTTGTGGGTTCCATCCCCACCCTAGTTTTACTTTCTATTTGGAAATTTTCTGGGTAACCAAACATTGTGTCAAGTGTTATGGATGTTTAATTCTTTTATGTTCCATGCATGCAATTAGATTAGACAATCTAATAAAGGATAAAATTGAATAAGTTTTATTGGTTCCCAATTCACTCCCCCCTCTTAGTCACCTAGCCTTAATATATTTCCAACAAATTAACCCTAGTTTCTGCATTATCATCTACGCAGGTTGACTATCATCTCTACATATCATCATCTATGCTCAAGATCATTTTTCTGCACTTCTCCAATATCATACTATTGGGTATGAATTTTTCTAGGGTTTTCCTTTAACTATCATCTTTGCTTTGACAGTCTTCTGCACTTACAGACTATTGTCTGCACTCTCTGACTATCATTTGTACAGATTTTCATCTATGCTCTGACAGTCATCTATGACTGTCAGCGGTCATTTGCACCTTTTCTCTATCATTTGCATAGATTGTCATATGTGACCTGGAATGGTCGTCTACGGTCTATCTTTGAAATTTTTTCATTTCCAGCAAGATTATGTGTTACTGAATTTATCAAGGTTTTGCAACATTTAGGTCCTAAAGACTAATATCTAAGACTACTAATATTTTGAGTTGCGGGATGTTGAAAGAAGACAAAAATCAAACTACTCACTTATTGTCTTTGTAGTTTTCCTAGGAGATACAAATAAACATTGTGTTTTTATTAATATTTTCTTAGGTATCTTAACAAAGGTCACTTGTAGTGTTTTATTAAGTGATAAGGGAGTATTCTCTTGTCTTTCATAAGACAATTAGAAGCCTAGACTCATTTATTATTTCACTTAGAAAGTAACCTTGGAAATGAATAGTGTGTTTGACGTGTTTGGGAGAAAATGGCATTAGGTAGGGAGTATGCTCTTTTCCTATTGTGGGAAAATAAGAAATCTAGACCTCTCTCATCGCCAATCCATTCTTTTTTGATCTTTTAGTTGGGTCTTCTGATCGAGGAAAAAAGCTCTTGGGAATGACCCATGTGAGAACAATGTGTAAGCCAACAACCCAAATCATGTTAAAAACATTCACTTCTTGGGATTAAAGCCTCAGAAGTTGGATAGTGTTTGAGCTTATACTCATCTCACACCTAGCACAATGTAGGGCCGCAAGGTCTTAATCATGTTTATGTGGCTACTTGTGCCAAGGTGCTATGTGGGGCTCCTGGTCTCAATCATGCTTGTACAAACACATAGGACACATCTGAATGGAGACCCATACTAAGAATTGTTAAAGTATAAGCCTACTTGATTCACCCCTAAAATCTTGATAATGTTTGTGAAAGGAGGATAGTAACCTCCCCAAGATCACTCACACATTCATGCCACCTTTAGCATTTGGAGTCAGATAATACAACATCATGACTAGAGTCATTGCATGCTTGGTGATTGTCATATTCTGATTATCTCTTGTTATGTTTGCCTATGTTTGCGGGCAAATATTTTCAAGCTAATCCAAATTCCATAGGCAGGCTATGCTTGAGTGTTTTCAAAACATTGCTAACTTAAACAAACACAAATTTCCCATGTGTTAAATCTATCATAATTGTTTGTATCCCTCAAGGTTTCTTTGTCCCTTGTTGGATTATTTTCAGACATATGACTATTATTTTTCTAGTTTGAATTATTGAAATTGGTTCTTGTCATTGAGCAATTGACCAAAAATCATATTGGAAGGCCCTGTTGATCAAATCTCATCAAAAATTTCTCTAAATCCTAAACACTCATCTCTAACCTAAGACTATCATCTTTGTTTCAGAACAATCATCTCTCACCTAGAACAATCATCTTCGCAGATCATCGTCTCTTTCTGAGAATGGTCATCTCTACTTGAAAACAGTGAGCTATTAGACCTTACAAAAACATCAAAAACTTGATTCCTTAGAGGCTCCTAAAGTCATTTATCATGAAACATTGATTTATCTAGTTAAATCAGTATTTCTCTCCATTAGACATGACTGATTCAAGAAAACATAATAAATTTAAACTCCTATTCCCCATGTCTATATAGAGAATAAAGAAGCTGGTAGAAAAGCCAAGGAATATCAACATACCAAGAAATCTATTCAGCAAGAGATCAAATATTATGAGAAATTTGATGTCATTATCTACAACAATATGATTTCCCATGTTATGGCCAAGAATCATGTGAATCACACCTTCATTCATTTTGAGAGATATGATTAATCCTCATCACAAGATCTTCATTCCCTTCTTGGAGCAAACAAGATCAATCAATTCTAGACTTTAATCAAATTAATCAAATATAATCTAATCTTTCATTCCTCCATCATCATTAGATTGAAAGATCCTAATCAAGGTGTTTCATACCTTCATCTCTAGTAAACACATTATTGCTTGTAGAACATCATTCCATCTAGAGAAATCAAATTCATTGATCTTTTCTTATCTTTCTTGGGATCACAAGTCAATCACCAAGTAGGAGAAGACATTATCTAAATCAATCTCTTGTATTTATATTATCATAAGGTCTTGTCTCACCTAGGTTTCACCTAAAACCTTTAAATCCAATTCAAATCAAATAAAATTAATCAATCTTGATCAATTCAATCTAGTCCAATCCATCTTGATTCAATCCAAATCAATCAACTTAATCAAATCCAATAAACAAATAAAATCAAAGTCCAAATCCTTTGCTCCTAAGATCATCATCAGCCAACATTCCAAACTTCATCCTTCATCCTTTGTCTTTCATCTTTTGGAGGGTACCATTGCATGGTAGTTACTCAATCTCAAGCTAAAAACATGATGTGCACACAATTAAACACCAATCATGACAATGAGAATACTTTTTCTTGTTCCTTATTTCAAGGGGAAGAAGTACATGCTAAAGATGTCAATAATGCCCCTAAAGAGAATGAATTGGTTGATTAGGAAGAAAGATATACTCAAGTGATTTACTTCCTTAATGATCCATATAATCTAGAGATGGTTTAGAAAGCCATTAGTCAAAATGGTGGATAAATTTTTATGAACCTTATCAAGAATGGGGTCACAGTACACACTAATTTTGATGAATCTGTCCTTTTCGATAACATTAATAGAGCCATGTTCTCTACAAACACAACCTCAACTTTCAATGCAACATCATCACATGACAAGGGTAAGGCCACTTCTAGTGGACCTTCTAAACCAATCCCCATATCAAATTCACAACCCACATTTTAATTAACAGGGGAACAACTTCAATAGATCCTTAGTGTCTTTCCCAACATCACCTCACATAATAGCACTCACACAACAAAAAATATCACTACCAGTGTTGGTGATAGTATTTTCAACATAGGGCACACTTCCATCCCTTTTGTTAATCTCTAAGTTATGTTGATGATTAGTGACCAACACTTAGTCATTTCATTAGGAAGTTTTAGTTGGCTATCACTGTGGCCAAGCAAAAACAATGTAAGGTTGAGAAACATTGTCGAGCAGTTTTCAGTATGCCTAGTTACATTGCCGAGCCAAGTTACATTGCCGAGCCGAGTAAAGACAGAGATGTTAAATGTCAAGCACCAGACAGTCAAAGTACCGAGCAGAATAGTTTTTGTATACTTGTTAGGAATGATACAAACTTAAAGGATAAGTGATCAGGCTGAATTGCATAAGCTTTTTGGGCTGACATTGTGTGCATTTAATATTTTTATATGGAGTTAGTTATGCATTTAATTGTTTTATCCAATGCATGACTCATTGTAAGCATTAATTGCTTTACCATCAAGGCATGTATATCAGATCTTGATCATTGACCTAGATCTCACTGTCAGATCTGTATAGATATATTAGATTTCTTCAAAACCCTATTTTGTATGTGTGTGCAAGAGGTAGAAGAGGAATTGTTCAAGTGACTGCATTTTGATGTGAAATGCATAGAGGGTTATTTTGTTCAGAAGCTGAGATCAAGCAGAGCATAACACAGTGAACAGCAGAGTAAAGGTATATCAGATTATAAGATTAGAAGAGATACTGAAAAGAGGAGATCTGTCATCAGCATCAGAGTGCATATCAAAGGATCAATACTTGATACTTAATCATTGTATCAGGTGAAAATCTCTTAACAGAGTGGTTTTAGCAGCCCTTTATTTATCTCTTAACAGAGTGCTTACTTCATTGTAAGTTTAAATCCTTTAACAAAGTAGATTGTAATGATCTAAATCTTTTAATAGAGTTGACCTTTAATAGGGTAGATTACAACATTGTAACCTTAATAGGTACACTTTATTACTGCAGTAGTTAAGACTCTTATGGGTGTCATCCCCACCCCAGTTTTACCTATTTGGGTTTATGGGTTACCAAATTATTGTGTAATGTGTTATTTGTTTCATGGTGTGGATGCTATCTGAGATTACATTAGATTCATTTATGTATGAATGTGGATCAGCTTGTTTTAAGTGTTTATATTTGAAGATCTTATTCACCCCCCCTCTCAGTATCTTGCTTTCCCATTATTGTATTTCCAACAATTGGTATCAGAGCTAGAGTTTTCTAAAAGGTTATAATTAGCTTGAGAATTAATATCTTGAAATGGAGATCTACAAGATGGGTAAAGTCATTGAGAATCAAAAGATTGATGTTCAGCTAGCACTCCAACAGCTTGAGTCTGCAAGACAAGAATTAAGGAAGTCCTTGGCTGCAAGAAAAGATTTGGCCAAACAAATGAATGACACTCATTATCACGAAGAGGACACTACAAATCTATTTTAGAATGGAGATTCTACTAAGAGCGATGCAGCAATAGCAGATCTACTAGAAAAGAATAGTGCACTATGTGAAGAAGTCAAAAATCTGAAAAAGGAACAAGAAGCCCAATCAATAAGAATGTGTGAAGTTGTTGAACAGAAAAAGAAAGCCGAAGATGACAAGGCTATGGAAAAAGAAGACAAGAGAATGTTGACTACCAGACTTGATGAAAGAACACATGATGTGCAAACTATGACAGTCAATCAAGTGGACATGGAAAATCAACTACTACTTGCAAATCAGGAGATCAGTAGGAAAGACTTGGAGATTGTTAATCTTAGATCTAAGAACAGTCAATTGAAAGATGAATTGAGATCTGAGAAAGAAATCAATAATAGAGTGAATGATCCAAGTGTAGCTATGAGCTACTTTGAACACCTAGTGGAAGCATCAAGAAGACCTAAAGATTCTTTTAGATTAGGTTACACTAAACAACATACAACCAATGAAGATGAAGAATCATCTAAGATAGGTGAAAGAAAGAATGAAAAGCTGAGAAACAAGAAACCTATTTGTCACCACTGTGGAAAACCAGGTCATACAACAAAAATATGTTGAAGCAAGAATGGTAAGTCCAATCCTAAAACTAAATTTAATGGTTATTGCTTTAACTGCAATAAGTTTCGACATCAAGCACATGAATGTAAGGCAAAGGCAATCAAAACACCTAGATTTAATGGTAATTGCTATAATTGTCACAAATTTGGTCATAAAGCACAAGATTGCAAATCTAAAGGTAAACAACAGTGGACATCAAAGGTACAAGATAATTCACCAAGAAAAGGCAATCATTACAATTGGGATTATAATACATGGCATAGTTTTCATTACTATCGTGAGTACGGACATGTTCCAGAAAACTACATAAGGACACATTTCAGAGGTAAGTCTAAAAGTTGGATGAATGGAAGCTTAGTTTGTCACAGTTGTCTGAAAATTGGTCATACAAGGAAAGATTACAAGACTAGAGTACCAGCTCCTACTGTTGAGAAAATTAGGGAACAGATGAACAAGACATGGGTTAAGAAGTCTAAACCATGCAGCAGTGAAGATAATGAAGCTGAGGTCACCCAATCCAATGGATCAGGTGATCACATCATCTCCAACTAAGAGAAAGAGGTATGTAAGGGACTGTATTTAAAATTCTTATCTTACATCAGTTCCTAACATAAAATGTACAAAAGTCCATATTTGCATATGGTAAGATGCACCAGGACATATTTTTTAATACAAATGCTGAGATGAGTCAATTGCATTGATAGGTGATGAGTACTATTCATGAACACTAAAGTTGAGTTCTTTAGTGAGTGCCGAGTTTTGTTGGCCGACTGAAATTTTGTGAAGGCTGAGTGGAGTGAGTCGAGTGGGATGCAAGTTGTGTTAAGGCCGAGGATAGCTAGCTTGCACTAACTCAACGGGAAAAAAATTTAATGCTCACCCACTTTTACCTTTCAAATCATATAAAAGGAATGAACAGTAGACACTTCATTTTTACCTTGTGATTTTACTATTTACGTAGTGATTAAAGCGATTTGCAGAATTGATCCTAACGGAGCTAGGAATGAAGATTTAATCAGTGTGCTGACGGAAATCTTAAAGTGAATAGTAAATAGAGAACAGTGTGAAGCATCACTTACTGAGGTATTCTATTTTCCATCTCTCAAACCCTAAATTTTAGAATTATGGCTGCAAGTTCTTCCACACCAGCCAAGAGTATGGAGGCAGAACAAGAGCAAATTCAATTGATACGGAGTGATGAATGTGAACCTCTCAACTTTCAAGCCATTCCAGAAAGTGCAATTCAAAGTGATTTGACAGGAGCCCTCTCATCCATTCCTCCCAAGGTACTTATGATTCATGATGTTTGATCATGCTATATGGTTAAAATTGGAGAAGTAGGAGATAGTGAATTGAGGAAATCCTACAGTAAACTATGTGATAACGGAGTTCTGAAGGAAGAATTCAAACACTTAGCTGAAAAAGGGTTAACTCGTGCCCTAGATTTTCCCCAAGGTTTTAAAGATGAATGGATAAAAGTTATCCCTAGCAGAGTTCATGACATGAGCATGTGGCTACACAATGGACCAGTCAAGATCACCAAGAGTATGATTCATCAAGTGACTTGATATCCTGTAGTAAATGGAAAGTGAACCATGAGGAATAATAGCAAAGAGAAAATTATATTGAACACTGGAGCAGTATGGAATACTAGAAGTATGAATATCTCAACAATTACTGATCTAGAACTTGATTTTGGAGTAAGGGTAATTGCACACAAGTTCTATCAGTCCAGCAGATTGGACAATGTTCCCTGTACAGTAGTTGATCAGGCATGGAAAATTGTGAAGAAGAATCACACATATGATCTTGTCGAGCTACAACAGACAGAGTTAGGTGAGAACCTTGCATCAATCAAAAAGGATAAGAGCTTGTCATGTAAGTTTGGTTCTTTACTAGTTTGTATATTCTTCTACATTCAGAATACATTTCCTACTCTAGGAAATATTGTGTGGAAAAAGGATAGGCCCATTACAATTCATATCAGTGAATGTATAAAGAAACTAGGGAGCAATTTCAATAGCATTATGGGTAGCTATTTTGTAGAATTCAAGAAGAGAATGAGATTAAGGACTAGGATTCCTAAGTCACCAGTGGAGAAACACTATGAGGAAATCTATTTTCTAGTTGACACAGATAACACTTATATCAAGGCAGTAACTCCTAGAATAACATGTTTGGAGCCATTTCCATATGAGATTAATGTTGATAAAGCATCAACCATCATCAATGCACTCCTAGTCAAGACAATTGACACCACTGTAGAGAGGTTTGGAAACTATGATGAAGCTAAGTCTAAGATCTCTAGAAGTTTGAATGAAGGAACTATGGAGAGGAAAAGAAAGAAGATAGTGAAAAATCTAAAGAAAATGGTTGGCTTGGGTAGTGATGAAGAACCTGAGGATGCACCTCTAGGTCTATCCACTGGACAAGGTGAGAATATTTCTATTGAGGAGTAGTTCAATGCATCAGAAGAAGTTACACAGAAGGCTAAGGGCAAGAAGCCATCAATTTTTATAGTAACCAAGCCTAGCCGAGAAAAACCCAAGGTTACACCTCCTGTAACTAATCATCCAAGGACAAGAGAATCTACTGTCACTTCCCCAGTAGAAGTGAAAACAAAAGAGTATGGTAAGAGAAAAGTTGTTGAAAGTACTTCTATTAGGGAAGCAAAGGTTTCTCCTAAGGCTGTGTCGAGTAAGCTAGCAAAGAGATCAAGGAGGAAATTAAATCTGCCAACAGATAGTGATGAAGAGAAGACAAAAACTGATGAACCCTCCAACATACCTAAAGCTCAATTCAAGAAACTAGAAAGCATTGATGAGGTATTGATACATTAAGGAATTTAGCAGTGTTAGCAATGTTTAAGTTCATCAAATATGACAAGTTGAAAATAGTAGATAGGCACAAAGTTCAGGAAGCACTCTTGGACATGATGAGCACTTTTAAATTGACTCCTACAGAGATAGGAAATCATGTGCCTAATGAACTATATGACTTTTTGTCAAGAAAATGGGAATTTTCACTTGCCATTGAGAGACAGATCCGAGAAGGAACATTAGCCAAAATAATTCCTAAATTAACCTCTAAACAATGAACCAAATTCATTGAGGAGTACAAGAATAGGTTTGTGCTAAAACTTAGAGGATATGCTATTTTGAAGAATGAAATAGAAGGTTTAGTATAGTAGAGAACAAGGATCTAGAAAGAGATTTTTGGATTTCTCATTCCAAAAGACAAGAAATCTGGTGAAGGGACATCCAAGCCAAAGGAACAAGCAACTGAAGAAAAGACTATCCCTGAACCACAGATAGTTAAAGATCAAATTTCCACTGAATAGGACAAGACTAAGGATACATTAGATGCAACACACATTATTGATCTTACTACAGACAGTCCTATGGATTATCTAGTTGATGATCCAAGCAATTTGAATGCCGAGGAACAACAGATGCCAAGTGGAAAAGACATTGATTCGCCTATTAAGGCAACTGATACAGAAGAAGGGAAGACCACAGCATCTGAAGAAATAATTGAAGTTGTTAGTGATCAAAAAGGTGAAGGACAATAGCAAACAATTGAACAAGAGGTAACTTCACAAGATCCACCTATTTTAGAGGTTGTAAAGATAGTTTTAGGTAGTGGATTTGTAACAACAAAAGTTGTTGATAAGCCTAAAGAAGAAGAGGCAGCATAAGTGTTGGTTGAGCTACCACACTCTGCATCATCCACTCCCAGAGGTCCTAAAACTGGTGGTATGCCGAATCCATAGTCTATATTGATAGAATTGAAGGAGGCATTGGATACTGAAAGTGTCAAAGGGAAAGATATTATGCTACCGAGCATAAATTCTCCATAAATGAAGAAGAAAATCTTGAAGAAGAAGTCTCTGATTCTAGATGTAACATTAGATGAAGTCATTGTCATTCCACAATGGGATCCCAATGAGTTATCTTTTGAACAAATTGGGACTCTTCAAGAGTTTCTTAAAAGGAAGGAAAGACAGGAAGAAATGAAGATAGAACAAAAGCAAAAGCAGGTGTTGCATGACATCAAAGACATATTTACAAAAGCTTTTGACTTAGAGGATGAAACACCTCAAGCTCCAATCATAGATCAGCTCATCACCATTGTACATAAAGTAATAGATGAGGACATAGACAGTAATGAGAAGCTTCTGCAATGATCATGGAGAAGATTTGAGAGCAAAGTTCTAGAGAAGATCTCAAAAGAGCTAGCAACAAAATAGGTTGAACTTTATGTTCTTGTAGAAACCTTAGAGAAAGTTACAGCCAATGTTTATTCTTTGTATAGGAAATTATGTGATGTTGAATTTTTCACAAAGGATAATTTGCAGCTTGTTGAGAATCTACAGTTAGATTTGAGATCAACTGGTAACACTTTAGGTAAATATACTACCTCCAGTTCTTTACATTTTAATAAGTTGATAAATGCACAAAGGAGAATAGCTGAGCTTATGGCTGAAGATGGTCACATAAGGGCCAAGTTGATAACTATATAGACAATCTTGTTGCCTCATTTGGAGGTAATACAGAAGGAACTTTCAAAAGCTAAGGAGTTATCACAGAGCAGTGCTAATCTATCGACTGCAAAAGGTTTAGTGAGTCTAGCTGCCAAGTTAGAAATCAAACTGGAAGTTATGAAGGTTGCAAAGGAAAGCTGGGATACAACATTTGAATCCACCCTGCAACTTCATAAGCAATTTTTGGATAAGTATAACTTAACCCCACCAACAATCAGTGACAAAAACAAGGGGGAAGTTAGTAAGGAAGTTAGTACTACTG
>MU227924.1:2084628-2111143 GCA_018584345.1 Thuja plicata | reverse complement strand
TGTGACCCTGTTAAAGGATTTAATCACCCTGCTAGGAGTGGCCTTGTGAGAGGTCTTTAGAGAAATTCAACTGAATTGTCACCTTGTTAGAGGATTTATAAAATGGTTGTTAAACCAACTCTGCTAATAGATTTCGGTATCACTGCTACAATGGTTAGGAAGCAACAATGAAGTGATCTGAATTAATACAACTTATCTTGCTGATACAGATCTCTGTTCTACTCCAATAGATCCTTACTGATCACATATATCTTTGCAGCACCTTGAGGATATTTCTAATCCTTCATCAGAATTCGCACATTCCTACTCTGATATGCTTCTTCATATTTCTACACACTTTTTCACTCTCTGCTCTCTTCTCTGTTTGAATTCGCAACTTGATCTTTCATATATATCCTTCAGGTTATCAAGTAGGCCCAATTACAAGTTTCAATTAATAAATATTACATTGGTCAGCTGCATAAACAATTCACAAATAAAATCCTTCCCAGGCCGACAACACTTTCCAAACATGATATTCCAGTGTTGACCGACAGATGCTCGGTGAACACTGCAGACTCTGCGAAAATCCTTTGGTAACCGACTGAACTCGGTAAGTACTGAGAACTCGGTAAAGACTGACCTTCCTTCACATATTCTTTGATGACCGACTGAACTCGGTAAAGACTGAATTTCTTTGTTGACCGAGTGAGCCCGGTAGTAACTAACTTCTCGGTATAGTATTCTGGAGTGCTCGGTAGACTCTGTAAATTGCTTCTCTTACCGACTGAGCTCGGTAGACTCTGTCAACTACCTTGCTAAACATTCTGAGCTTGGTAGACTCTGTCTAATGACTGATATGACATTTGTGTAACATCAAGGACAATACACAATTTGAACAATTGTTTCCAACACTATCCCCTGTTTCAATGCAGTCTGAACTAAAAAAGACATAAGGGAACAAAACTTGAGGGAATTCATGCCTGCTATGAAAAACAAAAGAGATAAAAGAGGCAATGACCAAATGCGAAAACAATCATACTCCTAGCTTCAGGACCTTCCAGATACTAAACAAAAATATAGAAGATGTAGTGCAGCATGCCACAACAGTGTGGAAATCTATATTTGAAGTCAAGGAAGATGATAAGGCAGAAGTACCGAGTTCAAATCCTCCTAAATAGACCAATGATGATACATTACTCAAGGTACAGACAATTGAAGAGTCTAATGCCAAGAAAATTGTAGTAGAAGTGATGGAATCCTTGCCCCAATCACCTATCCAGAACATATTGTCTTCGAGCAAGGATAAGGGTACAGAATCCAAATCTGAACTAATAGGAATTGAGCAACAAGCTCAACCTATTACTGGGCCAAGCATAACCGAGTCATAGATGGAAAAGGTAAATATTTCTTCAGCCACTATTGATTCTTTAGTTAACCTTGATTCAACAATTGGTACAGTAAAGGTCAATGACCTAATTCAATTCAATACTGAGGTACAAGATGAGGATGGAAAAGGTAAGGAAATTGTTCCTTCACCTAATTCCAAGATCAAAGGTAAGGAGAAGGAAGTGAATAGTGATGAGATTGATCTTGAATAGGACATTGTGATTCCAAATTGGGATCTTTCCAACTTATGCGTAGAGAAAATGGATATACTTGGAGAGCTATGGAAGAAAATAGCAATCCAAAAGAAGCTTCAAGAAGAGAAAAAGAGGAACATAGTGCTTGAAGATATAAAAGGAATATTCCAAGATGCACTACAAATTGAAGTCAATGAGAATGACTCTATTATGGACCAACTTGTTGAATTAGTCTATAAGTTTAATACAGACTTAAATTGTCAAGAGAAACTACTTGAGAAAGTACAAAGAAAGTTTGGAAACAAGATTCTAGAGAATGTTGCAAAGAAGATTGCAATTGACTAGGTGCAGCTAACCAATGTTGTTAGAACTCTAGAAACCACCGTGACCAATTTAGTACAACATTATTTGTAAATTTGAGTGATACTTCTAACTTTACTATGGAGATAAAGAATAAGTTAGTAAAGATTGATGCAGATCTGAAGGAAAGTGCAAAGCAGTTGGCACTTGATTCGAGCACAAGCTCAACACACTTTTTGAAGATTAAATATCTGACTAATCTATAGAATGAGTTACTGAGAGAAGAAGAAAGGACTAGAGAGTCTCTTACAGCCATCTAGAGCCAACTCCTACCATACATGGATGCAATGTAGAAACGCATCACACATGCCAAGATACTCATTCATGACAATAATTTCTCAATTGGAGAACTTATGATAGAGTTTTTAGCTGAGCTACAGATAGAATTGCACATCCTGAAGGTGCTACAAGACAATTGGGACAACACTCTGTCTCAAATTTTGAAGGTACATTGTGATTTCCTATCCTACTTTGGAATTACCTTGTAGATATATTTTCGCATTTGAGTTAAAAATAAGGGGGAAAGGTCATTGTATATATATTGAGGAAATACATGTACAATTGAGTAGAGAAGAAGATATACCTTACATAAAAAATTTTGAAGAAAAAAGAGTCAATTATGTTAGCATTTTTCCCTGACCTTGTTAAGGAAAAGGCTAATTAACAAGGATCAAACAATCCTCCTACACGTTGAGCTCAAAGGCTCAGGTGGGTGCACCTATTGGATTCACTCTTTTTCTAAATCATGGGATGGATTCATGTCCATCACACTTGATATGACAATCACTCACAACTCATTAAACAGAAAAGTAAAATGATTTGATATTTGAAATTTGATGATGAGACCTATATAACCAGCAAAGACCAATGCCTTATCTATTGGGCAACAGAGTCACATAAACATATATCCCCAAAAAACTATCTAAATCCAAACACACAAAACCTGAATGAAATGCCTTACAAGTCACTCTTTTTACTCCAATACCGGACATTATATTCATATGCAACCTTAAAACCTCTGAATTTGTCTATAAGATTTATTCTTCCCTTGAAAGAAACTCAAAAACAAGCTCACAACTACCTTATAACTGGTGCACTAAAATGCCTTACAAATTAATACACAAATATTCAGGATCAAACACAAAGACATCAGACAAATACTAGAAAGGGATTCCATTTGTTTTTCATTAAATTTCTATCTGATTCAATACATTTACACAACAAAGAACTAAAAAATAAGAGACCAAAATCAGAAAGCTGCCTTACGGCATTAATTTCACCATCACTATACAATTGAGAAGAATATAGATATAGGAGAATGGGAAAAAAAAATTCAGTCACCGACACTTGTCCTTCTCCTTCAAGAAAATATCTGCAACTTCTTCTTCCTCTAACTGCAAAAATCTGATTTAATCTGCAATTAAATAACTTGCAAAATCAAAATCCTCATCTCAAGACCTTTCCAACGGTATATGATACTTGT
Source organism: Thuja plicata (assembly GCA_018584345.1). NCBI lineage: Eukaryota > Viridiplantae > Streptophyta > Pinopsida > Cupressales > Cupressaceae > Thuja > Thuja plicata. The sequence goes on along the minus strand of MU227924.1, from coordinate 2,107,738 downwards.
TTTTTTTGATAAAAATTGCCCCCTGAATCACTTAAACAAACTTCCACTCCCGTGCAAACTTTTTGAATATTCTGAATATCTTGAAATATTTGAATTTATAGATCTTTTCAATAGTTATACTATTGAATTGAAATGATATTTTATTTTAATATTCTGCACATATTATCTCTATTTTGCACTGATTTTTCCTTTTATTGCCTTTATTTTCCAGAATGCACCAAATTTTGACACTTGTCACATGTTGATTGGCTGCTCCAAACTGGCCTTGGAACTCTTCTTTTAACCATGGTTCACTTTTGTTCATTGTCTCTAAGTCTCTGAAAGATTTCTACAACTATGATTAGATTTGGAGACTTGGAGACAAGCTTCAGTCTCTAAGTCTCTAAAATATTTTCTTAATCATGGTTTCCTTTTGAGACTTGGAGACAAGCCATTAGTCTCTAAGTCTCTGAAATATTTTCTTAATTCATGATTTATTTTGAGACTTGGAGACTACCTTTAGTCTCTAAGTCTCTGAACATACTTAACTTGACCACGCCTTGACCTTGAGTTCACCTTGCTAGTGAATCTCCAAGTCTCTGAAAGATTTCACTAACCATGATTAGATCTAGAGACTTGGAGACTACTTCAGTCTCCAAGTCTCTGAAAGATTTTGTTAATACTACTTTATTTGGAGACTTCGAGACTATTTGATCTGGAGACTTGGAGACTACTTTAGTCTCTAAGTCTCTAAAAGATTTTCTTAACCATGATTCAAGCTGGAGACTTGGAGACTACTTTAGTGTCGAATTATCTGAAACATTTTCTTAATCATGTTTTCCTTTTGAGACTTGGAGACAAGACTTTAGTCTCTAAGTCTCTAAGAGATTTTCTTAATTCATAATTTTTGTGAGACTTGGAGACAAGCCTTTGCTACATTATGTCTCAAAATTGTGGGGCCCACAACTTCCTTCAATCCTCCAGCCAAGGGGGTCACCAAGGAGCCTCTTGATTGCTTACTTATTTCATTATGCAAGTGTTTGCATATAAACAAACTTAAAAAACCCCACCTACTACCAATGTGGGATAAAAGTCTAGAAGCACTATTGATTTTTTTTTATTTTTTTTCAATACTCATAGGACCATAACTTTTGATTTGCAAATTGGGTTTCTCTACAATTTTATGTGTAGAGTGTATGCATGGTCATCTCAAACATATTTAAAATTCAACCTGACCTATTTTGTATTTTTTGAGACACGACTAAACATGTGAGTGGTTGTGCACTAGTTTGAAAAGACATTGGGCAACTTGTCTGAAATATTCTCAATGTTTTCTTCCACAAACTCATTCATTATTTTCCTCCTTAGACCCCTACTGTCTTGCATCTACCAATTCTCATTTACATTGGAGTGTTTTTTAAAACTCCTTCATCTTGCTACATGTGGGGTCTGTAATCACATCTACAAATGCATTTGTATTTAAATGTGTTAACTCCCTTTGTTGTTTGCATTTTCTTTTAAAAACAATACTCTCTGCAATCTTCATTTCAAACGCTGCATACTCCTCTTGCTTGGCTTGCGCACCACTTGCTACTACTAGCCATTTCCTTTGTGGTCCATGCGTAATCCATTTTTCTTATTGTGCTGCCATTTGCAAATTGCTATTTGCAATTTAAGTTTTAACTCCTCTTTTATGCTTGCGCTTCATTTTGAATGCATTATGTTGATCTCCCTCTTGTGTGGCATTTTGAATTAATTTTAAATTCTTTGAAAAGACACCATTATGCTCTGCACTGGCATTCTCTTTCATTTTTTATTTTGTTGGATCTTCTTTCCATGCCTTGCGCAATGTATTTAGCAATAGGCCTGCCACTTGCATTTTAAGGCAAATTTTATCTAGTAACTCCAAATTTCTTCAAAATTTGAGAGTACTAACAGTGGCTCTATCTGGGGATGCATGCCCCATGTGGGCATGTAGAGAATTCAGAATCATTGGTACAATAGACCATTCAAAAAAAAATCAGATTTTTCTCTTCTCTCTTCTCTCTTCAAAAACTAGGAATCCTTTATTGAAAGCAAACACACCACACTACTGAAAGAAAAGCGACTATACAAGATATACAGATTATTCACAAAAGGCCCAAAACCCCCAAACTAGAATCAGCTCTTACCTCTGTCATACATTTGATTTTCATCCCGATAGATCAAAGGCAAATTGAAACTATTGCTTCCATCAGCATGATAAAAAATGTTGCCCTCAATCTTCAGCATATCAAAGAAAAAGAAATCAGAAAACCCACTATCATTAGGCACAAAGAAATCGCCAATATACCATAAGTGCTGATCATTATGTGACTTCAAATTGTTACACCCTTCACCATCACTAACAATTTAAAAAGAAAAATATTCCAGCTCTTTTACATGGCTGGAAACATCAGACGCATTCTGCATACTAACTTGCACCAAAGAATGAATCTCATTTATAACAGCAGATTGCAAACTAGAATGAAATGCATCTGAATAAAATTTTGACTATATAAAATTGGAGACAACTTGCTGATCACTACTTTTAACAGCCTCCTCCAAATTTGAAAATGTATTGTCAAAGAATGGCTCATTTATCATTTGTAAATCTGAGAAAACACATTTAGATTTATCAATTTCTTCAAATGAAAGGTCAACATCAGATTCTTTCATGCCAAATCCACCCAAGTCAAAACTTACATCAATGTATGAGTCTTCATACTCATCATATACAACTTCAGCAAAATTATCACACTTATGTTCACTTTGATCTTGCACAATATTTGACTTGGGGGTAGGAAAAGAAAAATCAGAATATATATCATACTTCACACCCATCAGCATATCCTCTTTATCAAAATGTATATCCATTGGGCATGAAATTCTAGAGTTTACATTAGGTGCATACCTCTGAAAATTAGCAGCCAAGAGTTCTGAAATTCTCTCACTACTCAGTAAATATTGGACCTAATTTTCACCTTCTTTGGTCTCTTGTTCGATGCTACAAGCATTTTCCTCATTGGAAACAAGGACTGAGATTTATTTTTTCACATCATTTTGTGCAAATGAGTCACTACAACAACTGACATCTGCATCATAATCATCCTTTTGTTGTTCATACAAAACCTCTTTGAAATGAAACAAGAAATCTAAATTATTATGCTGATAAGAAAACAAATCCACAAATCCAACGGAAACATCCACAACTATAGATTCATCTTCCTCATCTTATTGTTCATTGACTTCATTGTCAGCATCATAATCACTAGCATTAGCATAATCAGATTCAGCATCACTAGCATAATCAGATTCAGATTTTTCAATCGAATCTATCCATTTTGTAGCACGCCTAGTACCTTCCTCTCTAATGGATGCAGACCAACTGACTGATTCAGGAATACAAAGCTCTAGAAAAAAATAAATACATGTTGATCCTTCAAATTCAATATTCACTAGAATCTTATCAAAAGCATTACAAAACCTTTTATAAAACAAATACATTGATTCTTCCTTTCTCCTATCAGCGTTCTTAAAATCAATATGGCTTCCTTTTGAAGGATTTTATTTAACAATGCATTTTCCCTATTGATTTCTTCAAAATATTTCATATTATTAACAGATCTAGGAATCACATCTGGATCCATTAAATTCAAAATCTCTATTGAACCATTATTTTAACAATACATCTCATAACAATAGCATACTTCTAATTCTGATAACTGAAACTTAAATCAAGAAGTATGACAAACTTCACAACTTTTCCTCTCTTTAGTGACTTATTCACCTGATAAGGAACTTTTCTTTCACATAAAAACATGAGGATTACCTGGAAGTAAAATTGTAGTTGCTACTCATTTCTCTTTGACTAGAAATTTGACAGATCTAGAGCTTCCTTTATAGCTCCATCGGGTTCTTTTCAACATAGAGTCACCACCTCCTTGCAGAGGAAAATTTTCAAACAGAAAAAGTCATTTGATACATATTTATTATTTTTGGGTCTTCTCCAACCAGCAAAGCTGCATAATTCTTTTATAATCACTGCAATAAAAATACCTCAAAGGCATCCTTCCACAAATCTAAAACAACTTCCAGATTCTATTACCTGACTCTTTCTTTCAAAACCAGAGATTCTATGATAGATTTAAACATGATTGATTACAACCAATCCCCAGTAGAGTCGCCATTCTATTAGCATTTTTCCCTGACCTTGTCAAGGAAAATGCTAATTAATGAGGATCAAACAATCCTCCTACACATCGATCTCAAAGGCTCAGGCGAGTGCACCTATTGGATTCAATCTTTTGCTGAATTATGGAATGGATTCTTGCCCATCACACTTGATATGACAATCACTCAAAGCTCGTTAAATAGAAAAGTAAAATGATTTGATATTTAAAATTTGATGATGAGACCTGCATAACCAGCAAAGACCAGTGCCTTATCTATTGGGCAACAGAGTCACATAAACATATATCCCCAGAAAACTCTCTAAATCCAAACACACAAAACCTAAATAAAATTCCTTACAAGTCACTCTTTTTACTCCAATACTCGGACATCATATTCATATGCAACCTTGAAACCTCTGAATTTGTCTATAAGATTTACTCTTCCCTTGAAAGAAACTCAAAAAAAAGCTCACAGCTACCTTATAACTGGTGCACTAAAATGCCTTACAAATTAATACACAAAGATTTGGGATCAAACACAAAGACATCAGACAAATACTGGAAAGGGATTCTATTTGATTTTCATTAAATTGCTATCTAATTCAATACATTTACACAACAAAGAACACAAAAACAAGACACCAAAATCAGAAAGCTGCCCTGCAGCATTAATTTTACCATCACTGTACAAATTTGAAGAATCTAGATATAGGAGAATGGGAAAAACAAATTCAGTCACCGACACCTGTCCTTCTCCTTCAAGAAAATATCTACAACTTCTTCTTCCTCTAACTGCAAAAATCTAATTTGATCTACACTTAAATAGCTTGCAAAATCAAAATCCTCATCTCAAGACCTTTCCAACGGTATATGATACTTGTTTTTGATAAAAATTTCCCCCTTGGATCACTTAAACAAACTTCCTCTCCTGTGCAAACTTTCTGAATATCTTGAAATATTTGAATTTACAGGTCTTTTCAAAAGTTATACTATTGAATTGAAATGATATTTCATTTTAATATTCTGCACATATTATCTCTATTTTGCACTATTTTTTTGTTTTATTGCCTTTATTTTCTAGAATGCACAAATTTTGACACTTGTCACATGTTGATTGGCTGCTCCAAACTGGCATTGGAACTCTTCTTTTAACCCTGGTTCACTTTTTCTCATTATCTCTAAGTCTCTGAAAGATTTCTACAACTATGATTAGATTTGGAGACTTGGAGACAACCTTCAGTCTCTAAGTCTCTGAAATATTTTCTTAATCATGGTTTCCTTTTGAGACTTGGAGACAAGCCTTTAGTCTCTAAGTCTTTGAAATATTTTCTTAATTCATGATTTATTTAGAGACTTGGAGACTATCTTTAGTCTCTAAGTCTCTGAATAGACTTAACTTGACCATGCCTTGACCTTGAGTTAAACTTGCTAGTGAATCTCCAAGTCTTTGAAAGATTTCACTAACCATGATTAGATCTAGAGACTTGGAGACTACTTCAGTCTCCAAGTCTCTGAAATATTTTGTTAACACTACTTTATCTGGAGACTTGGAGACTACTTTATCTGGAGACTTCGAGACTATTTGATTTGGAGACTTGGAGACTACTTTAGTCTCTAAGTCTCTGAAAGATTTTCTTAACCATGATTCGATCTGGAAACTTGGAGACTACTTTAGTCTTGAAGTCTCTGAAACATTTTCTTAATCATGGTTTCCTTTTGAGACTCGGAGACAAGCCTTTAGTCTCTAAGTCGCTACGAGATTTTCTTAATTCATAATTTATTGTGAGACTTGGAGACAAGCCTTTGCTGCATTTTGTCTCAAAATTATGGGGCCCACAACTTCCTTCAATCTTCCAGCCAAGGGGGCTACCAAAGAGCCTCTTGATTTCTTACTTATTTCATTATGCAAGTGTTTGCATATAAAAAGACTTCAAAAACCCCACCTGCTGCCTATGTGGGATAAAAGTCTAGAAGCACTATTGATTTTTTTTTCATTTTTTATCAATACGTAGAGGACCATAACTTTTGATTTGCAAACTGGGTTACTCTGAAATTTTTTTTTTAGAGTGCATGCAGGGTCATCTCAAACATATTAAACATTCAGCCTAACCCAGTTTGTATTTTTTGAGAAACAACTAAAAATGTGAGTGGATGTGCACTAGTTTGAAAAGACATTGGGCAACTTGTCTGAAATATTTTTAATGTTTTCTTCCACAAACTCATGTGCTATTTTCCTCCTTAGACCCCTGTTGTCTTGCATTTGCCAATTTTCATTTACATTGGAGTGTTTTTTAAAACTCCTGCATCTTGTTGCACGTTGGGTCTACAATCACATCTACAAATGCATTTGTATTTAAATGCTTTAACTCCCTTTGTTGTTTGCATTTTCTTTTAAAAACAATACTCTCTGCAATCTTCATTTCAAATGATGCATAATCCTCTTGCTTGGCCTGCGCAGCACTTGCTACTATTGACCATTTCCTTTGTGGTCCATGCGTAATCCATTTTTCTTATTGCACTACCATTTTCAAATTGCTATTTGCAATTTAAGTTTGAACTCCTCTTCTATGCTTGCACGACATTTTGAATGCATTATGCTGATCTCCCTCTTGCGTGGCATTTTGAATTAATTTTAAATTCTTTGACAAGCCACCATTATGCTCTGCACTGGCATTCTCTTTCATTTTTTATTCTAATGGATCTTCTTTCCATGCCTTGCACAATGTATTTAGCAATAGGCCTACCACTTGCGTTTTCAGGCAAATTTTATCTAGTAACTCCAAATTTTTGCAAAATTTGAGAGTACTAACAAGTTGGACCCGAGCAATAGAGCAGGTGTCAAAACCCTCACAGATGGTAAGGGCGAGTTTTGACCTATTAGATTCAGAATTCAATGATAAGTGTTTTTGTCACTAATGCCAAAGGGGGAGATTCTAGACCTTATGGCAAGACATGTTGTCAATTAGTGTCAAAACACTTAGTCATCCAGTATTGCCCAAGTGATCAGCATAGCCCGAGTAATCAGTGTGACCCAAGTGATTAGTATAGCCTGAGTGATAAATATCGCCCAAGTGATCAGTATTTCCTAAGTAACCATCATCGCCCGAGTAATCAATGTGACCCGAGTGATCAGCATATTGCCTGAGTATCAATTTATCAACCAAGTAGACTTTTGGCCCCAAGTGACAGTATTGAGATGACTTTGTATATATTGTTTGATATCATTATGTCTAATGGAAGCTGACTTATGAAGTCATTTGTTTTGGATAAGATATATATGTTAGATGTTTTATTTATCCAAAATATGTATATGAACAAGTGTATATGTGAATATGAAGTGGCATATTGATTAGAAGATTGCAAAAGTATAAAAGTATAGTAGAGACTCATCCATCACAGTCAGGTGATTAGTTATAAATCAAAGGATCTTATTCAAAAAGTTAGAGTTGCATAAGTACATCATCTACTGGTTCATTCTAATAGTTGGATCAGAAAAATCCTCTAACCAGGTGGAACTAACAATGCTTTGTAAATCTCCTAATAGAGTTGCATTACTTTATTGTATTGTATAAAATCCTTTCACAAGGTGGACTTAATAGTCCTTATTGCTCCTAACAGGAGACGCCATAAGAAGTGGTCAATGTAATCTCTAACAGGATAAACTTATACTACATTAGTAAATCTTGTGGGTACCATCCCCACCCCAGTTTTACTTTCTATTTGGAAGGTTTCTGGGTAACCAAATACTGTGCTATGTGTTATGAATGATTATTTCTTTTCTATGCATGCAATCGGATTAGATAATCTAATTGAGGTTAAAGAAGAATAAGTTTTATTGGTTCCTAATTCACCCCCCCCTCTCAGTCACATTGCATGTAATATATTTCCAACAATAGCTAGTGTACTTTGTACAAGGTTTTGGGTCCCTTCAAAACCTATTTTTACCTATAATCAAAACAAATATAATTAATTAATTAAAATTAACTATAATGTTATGGGAAAATATTAATTAAATTTAATTTAATTAATAAGAGTGCTAAGTGATGTTTTTAGACATCTAGAATAAGTTAAAGCTTATCAAATACACTACAAAACTGTGCATTCTAGTGGCCCCATAGATGTCGACCTTATTCTACACTAGATATTAGTTAAGATCCCAAAATATCTAGTCAAGACATACATTATTTGGTCAACAAGCTAATTACATTTACATTTTATAAGTTAAACATATATAGTGGCCTACAAATATGTATTGAATCTAAATTAATAATGCTTATAAACCTGTATTGTCTTAAAATGGAAGCACTTCCATGTTAAGACTGTTTAGCCCTCCTTAGGGGGTTTTTGGGCCATTATCATGTTGTCCTCTAATTTCTGCCCCTTTTCCATCTGTTATGCTCTGCATACCCATCCCTACATTTTATAGGCAAAATGTTGGGTCCCCCGTCATTTTGCTTTTGCTCTTTCCTTTGGTTTTTTGTTTTTCTTTGTTTTCCCTTCGGGCTTTGCTTCCGCGAGGGTTGTCTTTCTTTTTATTTTGCCTTCTTGTGTTTCCAGGACCCGATCCTAGAGTTTGTTCATTTGAGTCAGCCAAATTCCAAACTCTAGGATTCTCTGCCATCATGTCTTCTTTTGCAAGAAGGTATGGTTGCATGGAATCCCCAGGCCCAGAGTCTGGAGGTTTTCTTGTACCAAAATTTGTGAAAAGAGGGCAACACATTTTTACCCTAGGGGTATAAATAGAGGTTACTTGTCCTTTTCATTTACCACGATCAAATACTTAGAGCACTCAGAGTGATTTCAAAGGTTATTAGAGAAATTAAATAACAAATTACTCCCTGTGCTTAGTGGTTAATTGAATGGTGATTTGCAGTGCTTGTTCATGGTCATTCGAAGGTGAACTTGTTGCAGAGCACCTCCCATGCTCATCTTTCTCACTTCCCCTATGTTTCTAGGTAAGCCTTTAGCTCTTCTTTCTCTGGTTCCTGGTTTGTTGGTTTTCGTTTGTCTTCTTTGTTTTGTTTTCTTTTGTTTTGCTTTCATTCTCATCTCTGGTTCTACTTTTCTGTCGCCTCCCGTTGGTGGGTTGGCTCTGCTAGAGGGTTGTCCACCCTCTATGCAGCTGTAATTTAATGTATAAATTGTACATTGTCATAAAGTAGCTTTAGGTTCCTCTATATATTCTATACAATGTGTAAATTTGTGTAAATTTATGTTAGCTTCTATATATATGCCTATTTTGGGCTAGCTTGTGAGTCGTGTTTCATCCCTCGCCTATGCTTCAGCTCTGTACATTTCTTGTATATTCTTCTCTCTGCCTAGTGTCAAGCTTGTCACACTCTATGCCTCAGAAACCCCAAATGTAGAGCTCGTCCGAGAAAGATGGCTTCCTGGTTTGAACTCTGCACCTTGCTAGTTTGGCCATGGCAGTTTTCTCTCTCCCCCGTCAAGTTAATCTTAATGACGGGTTAAGTCTCCCACACATGCATTCAAGTCTGGCCCAAGTGGCATTCTTTTTCTTGCATGTTCAAATAGTTGTCAACATAAATTCCATAATTTCCATTACTGCATAGCCACATGACACCCCCACATCAGCCTAATATGGCTCATTTCTAGTCCCATCAGTAATAGTTAGTTTTCTGGACTCCGGGTCCCAGGTCTTCATTTGGTCCTTTGTTTCTTTTTCATCACATGTGTTGGAGTCCCTAGAGGTCTAGGAAGAGGTCAAATTCCTAAGTCACTCTTATTATGTATGTATCTTTTCAGGGTTTGACATGAGCTAACAATTCTTTCAGGCACAGGTGCGATGTGATGGTAAGATCTCTAGAATCTGGAATAATGTTTTGTCTTATATAAATACTGATGGTCTTCTTGCCTTGTAGGTTGTCAAAATACCACTCATCCATCATGTCAGAAGCATCTGCATCGTCTCCACCCGGGAGCCCAGATCTCCCCACCACTGCTGCCACCAGGGTAGCTGTTAGGACAAAGGTCGAGAAGGCCCTAGAAAAACTCCCACCGATAATGAAGTATCTGAAGGGAGACACTATTGTGAGATAAAAGATTGATTCCAGACTTCAGCTGATCACTGACACTAATGTCAAAATGTGGGCCAAAATGCAGGCCCTAGTAAAGATGATGTTCATATAATGGATGGCCAAAGACCCATTGGCCATCAATGTGGGCAATTCCAGGATCCTCAAAGTTGCTTGCTTCCCCTGCTTTGTGCAAGCCCTGGAGCTCATTCTCACTCTGGCGAGACATTACAATACCACTATCTGGTCTGTTGTGCTTGCCGCCCCAGTCCCAACTGGATATCCAATGCCTATGGTGTCTCTGGACACAGTGACCTTTCAGGAAGGACTGGGAATTCCCCAATTTGATGATGCAACCATCCTCACCCGGGCACTGGCCTTGGAGGAATTTCAGAAGTTAGAACACATGGCATGATAGTACCTCAACAAAAAATGGCTTAAGGTGCCAAGGAAAGACTTCAGGAAGATGAAGCTTGAAATCCCCCAGACCAAATTCAAAGAAAGCATACAGATGGGGATTATTGCACTATGTAGGTTCTTCAGACAACCTCATGCCTGATAATTCTCGGCATGGATGTACTATTTCCTATTGGGCTTCTCCTCCAGTGAGTAGAACTTTGATTGGGCCACCATTATTGCAAATCACATGGACTCCCAATTTCTCTAGGTCACCAAGTCGTCCAAATTCTACATGACATCTTGTGTTTTGTGGGCTCTGGTGCAACAATGCCACATCAAAAATGGATTACTTATAGCAGGTGTACTTGGGATTGGCCCAGGCTAGAATGCTCCCTGGGATTATTTCCCACAAATCTAATGGGAGGCTAGTTTCATCAGCTTCTGTTAGGTGAATGATGCCTTCATCTACTACAACCTCCTAACACCTAATCAAGATGTCAGATACCAGCTCTCCAAGGAGGCAATGGACTTGGTCAAAACTTATGGCCATTATCATATTCAATTTCAACAGCATACCTACATTTGGGTGACCAGATTCTCTAGGAAACCCTATTTATTGCCCAAGAATTATGGGGATAAAATAATCCTTTAAGAATACTGTAGGCAGATCCTGGACCTGTACGCCCTCTTCACAGTGAAGAAGGTGACAAACATCCCAATCCCAATCACTTGTGGGAATTACTCTTGTAGTCTGGCCATGGAAAAAGAGGTAGACAATGAACTCAAAAGTCTGGGACTATCAAAGTTTTATCTGGAGCGGAAGAATTTTGATCCGCTGGGAAAAATAGAAATGACACTTCCCTGGGCATCAAAGCCCCACAAGTATCACATGGAGAACTTTTGGGAAGACTTCCAAGATGACTTCAAAGTCTGGAACTGGCATTTTGTCTGGATGACAATGGGAATGATGAAGAGGCTCAAGCTTCGGAAGCTCCTAGATGAATTTTCAAATATTGGGTCCACAGTAGACCCACAATACAAAGAAAAGGGGTAGATAAAATGGCCCTCCCTCTAGTAGATTGGGATGTGCAGGAGGGACCAACAATAGAGGACCTCACCCACGACGTGATTGAGCATAGTCACGCATATTTCAAGAAGGCATACCCAAGGAGTACATGTAAATTTGGCCCATTTGTGCAGGGTTCAACTTCCAGGGTTGAAACCTCCTCGCAGGGCGAGGATAGAGGAAAGAGGAAAGTAGGGACCCCATGTCAAGTCTCGTTCACCACTCCCATATTGGAACAAATGCAACAAATGCTAGCCACCTCCTAGAAAATGAAATAAAATTTAATCACTCGGTTGGCCACCCCGGCTATTATGACTAGATTTGTCCGCCCTCCCACTTCCCCTTCACTTGTAGCATTAATAGTCTAAGTAACAGGGACCGGGGCGGAGGAAGAGAGGGAAACCATGTTGGATGCAGATCCCCCTTTGGTAACAAGGAGGAAAATGAAAAATACAATTGATCCTTAGTCAAAGGTGAAGCTAGAGCTCGGGATGCCTAGCATCCCTGAAATGTAGATTGTCTCCTCAAACTCTCTAGAGCTGTACAATCAACCCAAAGATCCCCGGAGACCTCCCCTCCGCATGATGAGTTTGATGACATATTTGGGATGGATGAACTGGTGAACTTACAAAGGGATATCAAGAAGGCAGTAGAAAAAATAGCTACCCAAGAGGAAGTGGTGATCCCTCTTGAGAAGAAAACCCTGGAGAAAGAAGTTTCCCAAGAGCAGGAAGTCCAGGTAGAACCGAAAAAGGAGCTGGAATAGATGAACATCTTTGACATCCTAGAGATATAGGTGGCAAGCACCATAGAGGAAAATAAAATATAGGATGAGCAACCGACATCAGTCGAGGGAACCGAACCTACAGGAACAACTATAACCTCAATTTACATGCTCCAAACGCCACCTCTAAAGAAGGCAACATTCGATGAGGTAGTTTGAGCAGCTGCATTGTTAAACTTTGGCCAGATACCTCACTCACCTCCATAAGATATTATGATAGAAGAGAACATCCTGACAGACAAGGCTGAAGAGAAACAACAACAAAAACAAGATGAGGGGAAGAAACCTGGGTTGCAAGGCTAGCTGCAAGGCCACCCTACCACCACAATGGTTGGTGGAATCAAGAAAATGGAATTCCCCAGCACCGGCCAAGGCCCATCTCTCCTTGGTAGAGATGATGGCACAAGCACAAAATTCCCCCTAGGCAAAGAAAGCCCAGATAGTCCATAACCTCCGGACTAGGCCAGGCTGAGATGCAGTTTTAGTAGTCGTAACACCTTCCCAAGATGTAGACAAGGTGATGGCAAAGGCCAAGGATTATGCAATCACGGAGGTATCTCTGGGGAAGAGGGGAAATCAGGGTGAGTTAGGCCTATGGAAAGAACTGGCCAAGGAGGTAGAAGCCCTCTATGAAAAGGAGGCCCAGAAGTTCAAGGAAGAAAAGGAGAAGAACATAAATCTTGTTAGACTTCTGACAGAGCTTGCCCAACCCATCAATGTCATTCCTCTGGAAGCTTCCATGATCGAAGCACTACTCCCATAGGGTGACATTAATGCAATTATGAGTATGAAAAGGAAAGCATAGGCAGTTGATGATTGGGTAGCTAAACAGGTGGGAAACATTCGGTGTTTCCTAGTGACCACACTCCCTGACCTGTATGCAACTGAGAATGTGGTGCATCAGGCCAAAACTACCATTACCATCTAGGAGGGAGAGGTCAAGAAGTATGATGCTTGGGTAGGTGAGTTAGGAGAACTCATGAGCATCGGGGAATAAATTATCTCCGAAGCTAGAATTTTGGGAGATGAGTCCTTTGATTTTGTCCGGGCCCAGCACTCCAAACTGGATCTCACATTGGATATAACCAAGCAACTGGTAGGGGCCCTGCGGGACAAGGTGCTAGAAATTGATTATTCTTTGAATTTTTTAGCTTGCATATTGACCCTATTTTGAACTTTTTAAAATTTGGGTCTCATCCAAGTCATTCTTTTCAAGACAATCATTGATATGTCATGCATATGTATTAAACCCCTTTGAACTAAGTTTAAAGAAGTTCAAAGAGGTTCAAATAGGTTCAAAGGTTCAGATTCAAAGATCCAATACAAAGTAGTTCACCGAGGCCCAAATCAGCTCATATGGTTTGAGGTTTCAAGCAAGTTCAATAATCTCAATGAGTTTGTAGAAGTTTGATGGATTCAAAGGTGCAATTTTAACAAGAAATCCAAAGGGAAAGGCATGAGAAGTATAGTTTCATAATTCAAGTTGAATTATTTGAAGGCACATCTTGGCTCATACAAGTTTAGTTTTTGATTCGAGGTTTCAAGTAGTCTGATGGTTCATCCTCTATGGTTCAAGTTGGTTCAAGCATCTATATGTAAATACCAATGTCTAATCAAAGTTTATGGCTACCCAATATAGGACATGTTGGAAGCTTCATGATCAAAAGGGGATGTGATATCTTTCTAAAAGATTGAATTATTTTCAAAAAGGTTCTTTAAATGATATAGCTCCTTTCTTGAAGGTTAGTTGTGGTAAGATAAACCTTACAGTGTTCATGTTATTGGTGTCACTTATGCAGTTTCAGTATGTGAAGAATAATTTATCAAAGACATGGTATCGGTTTATGTTTCTCACAAACAGAGGCTCAACTGGAAATTAATATGCTTTTAAGGTATGGAATCATCTCCAAAACATTCCTGTAGAGAAATTCTTCATGCAGGTGAAGATGAGATTGAGCTCAAGCTTATAATGTGAAGACAGAGCTGTGAAAAAAAAATATTTTCAGAATGCTTCAATAGTGAGTTCAAGTATCCTTCCTCAGAAAGAAGTAGAGATTTCTGGTAATTCAGTAAAATTAGAAGTTGATCCTCAATTTAATCCATCAAATTTGTATGGAAATAAGGATTAAGGAGCAGCTATGGTAACCTAAATGACTCAGACTTCCATGACCACGGATTTGTCAAAACAGTAAAAAAATAGTCTTAATGCGGGGGGCGTAACTTCCAATTGAACCATCGGATCATTCTCATTTTCTAATATGGTTTTTAAAACCTAATTTCCCAGGTGCTCACCAGAGAGAATTGTAAAATATGGTCAGAGTCAAAAGTTATTGCTAATTGTGTACAAAACTATCCAATTTATCAATGACAGTCATAGCAGTGATAAGATAATAAAACAAGTTAATTAAGGGATGAATAATAACCCATGACAGAGGTATTTCTATTCACATTATTTGTCCATGATACTCTAAGAGGGTAAAAAGCATGATATAAAGAGGCATTTGACTCTAATACTTTGAAGGTAATCACATTTTCATCACTAGAAACAAGGGATTTGAAGCCAATTAAATATCAGAATGTGAGCCCGATGGAGGAAGGATAGAGAAAATAAAGTGACAGAAACATAAGTTGGGAAATTAAAGAAAAAGGGGGACACATTTTCTTGAGGCTTCTCATAGATCAATATTAAATTTGATATTCCCTTTTATCATAAAGTTATGTTTATAATTTTTGGATACAAAAAGAGCATTTATAAACAACATTATATCAAAGTGGAAGTAAATTTACAGGAAAGTGATTTCAAGAATCAGTTATAAAACTGAAAAAAAGCTTATCAGAGTAGGGAGAATAAATATGCATCGAGGAGATTAAGAAAGGGGTTCTGCTTCTTTTTCTGGGGACTGTGTGCTATAGGAAAGAGGATTTGATTTTTGTTTTTTATTGTAATTGCAGAGGGGAAAGAACAATGGGTTTTATTTTAGATATAGTTTTCTATGTGGATGAAAATAATAATATTTTGGTTATTATTCTTTATCAGAAGAAAAATGAGATATGTTTTAAATCTTTGATTTTTTAATGTATTCGTTTTGATTTCAATTGATCTTTGTGTCAAAGAATTTGTTTTGATAAATCCTCATCTACTAAATTTCTCTTCATGTGTGCCAAGAAATATTTGAGTTTCATGCATCACATTTATCTGAAATAAATCTTTAACCTTCCCCTTAGTTTGTTGATTATAAATGTGGAGTTAAGAATCTTTGAGTTCTTAGTCTATATTTATTTGCTTGTAAATTTCCACATCTATCACATGTTTATGGATAGATGGTTGCTTTCCTTTTGTGCCTTCCGGTTAAAGACATACCAGTGATTTCATTCTTTGTATATTTAACGGAGGGATTTGTACCTTCATACCAAAATTTAGAGAGCACTTGCATATTTCAATTGCAAGTGACTCAATTATTAGTTGTAGATTATGTCTTTGTGTTCGGGAAATCAACAGTCATTATGAAAGGGTTTCATTCTAGCAAAATTTATACAAGGCATAATTACAAGGGTTTCAGGAGTGGATCCCTTTAGTACTGAGACATGTACTTTGGAGGAGTATGTCACAGGGAAATTTGATGAGATGATGGAAGCTCGATACCAGTCCCCGGAAGGAATTGATGAAGCGACAATGTCCCGTATATCTTGTATGGTGCTCCGGGGCCATGACACCGCAAAGATGGCCACTGAATTCAAGTCAAAAATTTTGGATCTGGGTGAATGGGTGGAGGTGGCCAAGTACTGTTAGGCCGGCCTCAGGGATATTGATGAGGACGGAATTGGCCAACTCCTAGAAACATTCAAAGACAACAAGGAGCAATAAGGTTTTCTGGTTTCTAGAGACATTCACCAACAGGGTATATTTTGTATTGATTATTCTTTCGAAGCATAAGCTCCCAGATCTCAAAGTTCCAAATCCACATTTTTGTATTCTTTTGAGGACCCATGTCTAGGTTCCCTAGAGCTAATTGGTCATCATCAGGAAGTTAATAAGGGTTTCAGAAAGTGGGTGACCCCAGCAAGGCATGCCAAGTTGAGGGATGGTTTTGACAAGTGATCTTCCCAAGGCGCCGCTCCAGCAGGACACCTGGTGCATCAAAGACAGTGAGCCACTTTTACATTGATGAGGCATGTAGCCTCGATCCCCAGGGGATCAAATTTCTTCTATTATCCCTCTGTCTCTCTTCTCAAGGCCAATTATTCCATAGCTCTTTTCTTGTCTCATTATTCTGACATGTCAGACCTCTGTTCTTCTCGAGGTTATTGTAGCATGGTGCAGGTAGTACCGGCCACTAGAAATTGTATTTTATTGTTGAGTATAAAGATAAGTTAGGTTATTTTTAGGACAGATCTATGTATAAATAGTAAGTTTGACCTCATTCCAAGGGTTGGTAAAATTGATGATTTTGTAGTCCATAGTTATAGCCTTTCATTAGTTCATTTCTAGTAGTTGCAGAGCTTAATGATCCTTAGTTCTTAGAAGTTCTCAGTAGATAAATGCTCCCTTGGAGCCATTATTGTATGCACCAGTGCTCGCTAGAAAACCTGTTAATGAAGAAAGAGGAGTTCTAGCAATGATGTTGTTGGCATTCTAATCTCTAGATTAACATTCCTTTGTGTTGTATGTTTCTGATGTCTCTTGCTCTGATATTTTAAAGTAGATTAACGACCTTCTTTTCCCTTCACTATTGAATATGTATGAACTAATGTTTCTATGCGTGTTCAGTATTTTAGTGTAGTACGTTAGAGCATGGTTGATGTTTTAAATATATTTGCATGACTATAGGTAGATGGAATACTTCTAACCCTAGCCTATCTTTTGAATTTTATTTGGTTGACTAACGCATGCTTGCAGGAAACCCCACCTTTCCTAAATCCCCAGAGAAGATGAGCCAAGAAAACTAGCTATCCCCCCAAACAAAATAGTCACACTCCCAACTTAGCTCCCGCGCCGTCGAGACCCGACTCTCACATGCTTGAAGGCCCAAAGAATTTATTCCCTGGACAACCTTTACAGGCGAAGTTGGTCGATACCCTAGTACCTGGTGACAACCTACATTTGTTGGCAGAGCCGGTCACAAAGTCCCGCCAACACCATCTTATGTGCCTATTTAGGACCCTAATTGCGCCTCTCTGGGCACTATTTTCCCCACCTAACATATTTTCCATGGGTCTTAACCCCATGTATCAAGGTCAACCTCAACCTTGACCTAGGTCAAGGTTGACCTTGACCCTGACCTAGGTAGCGTTGATCACAAACTTGACCTAAGTCCCCCTTTTTCATTGGAAAGTGTGCCAGATGCGGGGGAAACTCAAAAGTTTATTTTCCTGCTTCCAGGTTAGCAGTTCCAGGCTTCAAAGTGGAAACTCTTAAAAATATATTTAATATAGGTCCACTTCTAGGGGTATGAACCTAATGGGAATTTAATTCTCATATGTCAGCCTCTCTAGAAGTTTGTTCCCTAGACTAGTATATAAGGAAGTCTTCTCCTCTCATTTTTTTTTTGGCAGGGGGGGGGGTATGATGAGAATGATAATCTATGCATAATCTATCAAAGTGATAGTCTACTTTCAAGCATCCATTGTTCTACATGCTTTCAAGCTTCCAAGTGTTCAATCAAGGTTTTCAAGTCTTCTTCTTAAGCATTCAAGTTCTCCATTGAAGATCAAGGATTCAAGCATTCAAGCCTTTGAAGGGATTTGGTTCTAGTATTCAAGATTCATCATTGAAACCCTATATCTATCCATCATGGTGGTGTGATCTTCCTTCAAGATCCTTTTTGCATCCTCAATATTCATTCATTCTTCTGTCAAGGTGGATTACAAGCATATAATCATGGAGGTTTTGATTTACATTTATGGTTTTTAATGTTGAGTCTAAGATTTCATATTAACATACTTGTTTACATTTGAAATACAATTGCATATCTATTGAATATCATAGCTTTGTTGTTATATCTACTTCTACTACTTTCTAGCATTCTCCATTTTAGTTTTGATTTCAAGGTTAATTCCTAAATCAGGGTTTGACTAAGGTGAACCCCTCCCCCAACAAACAAAACCATTTTTCTTGTAGGTACAAGTACATAATAGCAAATTACAGAGCAGATTGGGATACCCTCTTCGGCAAACTTTTGGGATCCGCTAACAAAATTTTTGTCAGAGTAGCGCAGGTCAAGGTCAACATAAAGGGGTAAAATTGTGCCCCTATATTTGGGTCAAGGTCAACCTTGCTCAGAAAAGAAAACAATTTTTGAGTTTTCTCTGTCTCTGTGTTTTTAGGCCAGGACAGGTTGTGAAATTTCCAGAAACCCAGTACAGACACTAGAAAACAACAATTTCCAGATATGCTACATTTCAAGATAAGTGTTTTATTTCATCCTAATCTTTCAAATCTATTGTTTTACTTTATAATTAAGAAATTAGACCCCCTTCCCCTCTTTATCCATAACTAGTTGATTCATTTTTGCATTGATCGTCTCCTTTCAATTAATCAATTGGGATCTCCTTATCTTGGATTAGGAGGTAATCTACAATATTTTCCACACACACACACACATCTTACATTTTGGTGAACCCGCGATAGACAACTGTTTCTTTTTGGTGTTAGATACTTTGCCTCTTTTCCTTAATACTAGCTTTTGCATACATATTAGATTAGTTTTATTTTATTCTCTTGCATTTTAAAATACAAAAAAAAAATTCTACATACTCATAAAAATACAAAAATATTTCTTGCATTTCATTCACTATGAAGATCTTTAAGATGCTTTGGTTTGTGGTTATATTCCTCATTATTCTTCTAATAGCATCTCTTTATAGTATGTATGATGTTTATGCGAGTATCATCCATTTCATTATGTTTGTCACTCTTCATGTTTCACTTGCTTATGCTATTATGAGATTGACTAATACTAGCCTTCCTACTTCCAAAACTTTCATTAATAATTTGTGTGGCGTACTTATTGCTCTTTTGGATTATGTGAATAATTTGGTAGATGATACCCCATTTCCTAATCTTCCTAATCCTAATCCTATCCTTCCTAATCTAGTTCCTAATCTTCCTAATCCTAATCCTATCCTTCCTAATCCAATTCCTAATATTCCCACTCCTATTTCTCCATCTTCTATCCCTAGTTCTTCCCACACTTATGATGGGACTCAAATTGTGGTTCATGATGCAGATGTGCGAGAATTCTTTGATTTACCTTCCCCTTCTTATCTAATCCATGATGATATAAAAGGGAAGAGAAAAGAAACTTCTTCTAAACCTATAATTCCACCTTACACAACATGTTCTCATGATCACCGTGAACAATCACCTCCTGTAGAATCTTTACAAGATATGTACATAATAGGATACAATATGGTGGCTAAACAAGGTTATAAGGGTTTAGGGCTTGGTGTTAATGAACAAGGTATTAAATATTTGGTTCATCTATCCCCTAAATAAGATATGAATGGTCTAGGATTTCTGCTATCTCAATTTAACGTGGTTGATTTTGATCATCGCCCTCCTCTTCGTGTTCTTCTTCCAACACCTTCCTTAGATTACCCTGATACCCCTCAAGATGTGGCTAAGAAGGTGTATGTTTAGTTAATGGATTCTAAGAAATAAATCTTTAAAACTATGCTGAAAGATGCTCTCTCCAAGTACAAATGTCCTTTTCACTATAGTAATACACATTTACTTGTTGATTTTGTGCATTTCAAGATGTATGTTAGAGAAAGAGCTACTTTAGGAATTATATCCCACTCTCGTGTGGTATTACAATTTCTTCATAATTTCCATACGCAGAATACCCCTCATTCTTTTATAATAAAGATCTTTCCCCCTCTTGTCTCTTGACTGGGTGGGCAAGAGGTATTTCTTCCATTTTTCTAGGATCCATTATGCTCTTAGCATGTATTTTTTTTAGTTTAATTGGTTATTCTTTCTATATTTTATCCATATGGTTTTGTATTATGATATGGTACATCCTTCCTTTGCTCATAATCATCCATAGCTCTCATCTAGTATTCATGATATCTTTTCTAAGACATTTGTTTTGCAAAGATATATCTTTGTTACAACATATCTTGATCTTATTGGTATATCCCTTGCTTTCATCCCTAGGGGCAAGGTTTTCCTTCTTTCTCTCTGTCTAAGGATCTACTTTCCTTAGCTTAGTGGCATTTGTTTATTCTGCAACATTATTTCCTCATACTGACTTATGTTTTGACTATGATACCCTTTTATATGAGAGATGATTGTCCTAGGTCATCACCTCTTCTTTATTTTGCAAATTATGTTCTTTATAAACTCTTTTCCTTTCTTTGGATTAGAGTTTTCTTCTTTCATTTCAAGATTCCTCTTCCTCTTGATCTCAAGGGGCTTGATGATTGAATATTTGATCCCTCTTTGATTTTCTTTGAAAGATGATATTTTATCCAAAGCACTCCTCTATGGTGGGGGTCTAGTTGATAAGATTTATTCCTCTTTGAGGATCCTTTTTCCATAAGTGACATATCCTTTTTCACGATTATCTATGCTCTTAGATGTAAGGGTTAATACTCTTCGCTAAGAATATAGTGTACATTGTTGCTAACAAGATATTTCCTAACTTTGTGAAGTAGGTATCCTCCTTCTCTTCCTTATCCTGTCTATTAGGTAGTGATGATAAGGAGGGGGGCATATATAGGGTCTTCCTTATACTATAGTTTACATTTTACAACATGCTAAATCCTCAGAAGGTAACACACATAAGTTGCTAAATCCTGAAGAGACACTCATTTTATATTCCACAGTGATACAGGGTAAGTGCACAAAGATGGGTGACCAAAAAGGGGGTATAAGATGCCAATTTTTTTTTGAAATCAGTAAACTCTGAACTTCAACGAGAAATTGAGGATACTTACACTCAAAATTTTAAAATGTGACAAAAACAAGATTTGTTCTACTTCGAATCTAGTTTCTAAACTACTAATTTTTTTTAGAAATAGTGGAGATTAAGGCCCTCAAAAAGGGGGAGCACAAAATTTGGTTGTGTTTTTTATGAAAAAACAAAGCTCCCCCTAAAATGTTAACTTTTTTTTAAAAAAAATTAATCGTTCCAGTGAGAAATTAGCTAACACCACCTAGTTTATGCCAGATTTTTCTGCTAATTTTTTTATGAAAGTGTGATTTTTTGCCATTTTCTGAAGTGGACACATCTTGAAAACGTGAAATTTTTGTGTGCTCCCCCTAGAAATCATTGAAAACTAATTGAAAATCAAAACTTCTTTTTTTTTAAAGTGTGTAGAATAGAGTCTAGTTTCTAAAAATGTGATTTTTTCAAAATTCGATGAACGAGCCAAAATCTAAGCCCAAATGAATACACGTTGGTTTTTGACAAAAATTAGACATACTTAGAAAATAAATTAGAGATGAAATGCTTAACATAATGAGAATTCAAAATAAATTACATGGTTAGATACTTATCAGAGAGATCTACAATATCATGTTGTCTGATTTTATTGTTATTGAACCACATGCAAACCTAACGGGGAGCACACAAGAAAAAATGTTATTTTTAGTAGGTTTGCTGGAAAACACATCTCAGGCCTGTTTGAATCCTCCAAGCCTTTGGGTTGGAACTCCAAGGCAAATCCAAGCCTTAGGCTTGGTAAACTTCAATGTCATTAAAAGGGCACATACCCTATACTCACTATAGGTTGTGCACCCTATAGGGCGTACTCCCTATATGGCATTTGCACTATAGGGCGTATGCCCTATATTAGACACAAAATCACAAAAGGAAGGGGAGAGAGAGAGAGAGAGAGAGAGAGAGTCATCAATTTGATTAGTCATGCTAACCAAGGTTTCCTTTTGCAGGGATTGAATGAAAGACTAAACAATCGCAATGAAACCCATCACAAGAAACCATTTCAGAAGATAAAATTGGAAGGAAGTACGTCTTTGAAAGGTTTTTTTGTAGAATATGATATGAATTTTTGTTTACCATGCCATGTTAAAGGATTGGTTGGATTTGGAGTTCCAAGTCACCCTATCGATCGACTGCTGAAGCTTAAAAAGTTTGTGCAAGGACCCCCCCTATTTTTATTTTGAAAATGTGTTTAATACAATAAGGGGTACACATGGGCAAAAATATCCTGATATCTCCATAGTATTGAACAAGAATTTGTGGATTCTAAGTACTTTTCAGTTTCTAGTAGAAAACATGGCTACGTGCATAACCTTCCTATTGATAATCATTTTCAGATTTTACCTTTGCCACCAATGACAATTTAAGAGGCATTTCCTAAATATCAAAAGTATTGTCATATTTTACCTTTGCCACACATGTATATATTCTTCCAAGATAGATTGTATATGATCCCTTGGAAATGCTTTCCAGGTAGAAATGATAAGATGCCACCTTTTTATTTTGAAGCCTATTTATCCAAAGGGGATAAATGTCCTTTCTCTGTTATCTAGAATTGGGGGTGTAGAAGTTGGTTTGCATCGTTTGGGTATTCTACTCAATTATGTTGTATCTACAAAAATTTGCAAACAAAATAGGCTTATTCTTAGAAGCTGGTGGGAAAAATCATATCAAAAGGGTAAACTAATTGAGGTGGGGGATGTGAAGGA
>MU227924.1:2046386-2064144 GCA_018584345.1 Thuja plicata | reverse complement strand
AGACTACATGGTCTGCCAAAGAGTATAGTTTCAGATCGAGACACTAAGTTTGTTGGATATTTCTGGCGCACATTGTGGAAGAAGTTGAAGACAGACTTGAAGTTCAGCTCATCACATCATCCACAAACTAATGGACAGACAGAGGTGGTGAATAGGAGTTTGGGGAATTTGCTAAGATGTTTGGTTGGAGATAAGCCAATAGGCTGGGATTTGATTTTACCACAGGAGAATTTGCATACAATAATTTTGTCAATAGGAGCACTGGTAAATCACCATTCCAGATTGTATTTGGAAGTAGTCCTAGAAATGCTTCAGAGTTGAGGAAGATAGACAAAGGAGAGATAAGTAGTGCTGAAGCTGAGGATTTTGTAGAACATTTGAAGAACATCCATGAGGAGGTGAGAAAGCACATTACCAAGATGAATACACAGTATAAAGCTAAGGCAGATGAGAGACGGAGGCATAAAGAATTTTAGGTTGGGGATGAAGTCATGGTTCATTTGCGGAAGGAGCGATTTCCAGTTGGTACATATAATAAGTTGAAAATGAAGAAGTTTGGGCCATGTAAGATACTGAAGAAGGATGATTCAAGAAATGCTTATGAGGTAGAATTGCCTACTAAGTTGAATATTTCACCAGTATTTAACATTGCAGATTTGACAGAGTACCATGAAGGGGGTGCTGAAGGCGAGGTCACAAAAGCACAATGGAGTATTCCAGCTACGACTTCAACTACCAAGGAGATTGAAGATATACTAGATAGTCGTGTTGGCAGAAGCACAAGGTACAAGACATATGAAGAGTATCTGGTCAAATGGAGAGGATGACCTGTAGAAGATTCATCATGGCTGACAAAGGAGGAGGTTGATCATCTTGGTTTTCCTCTACACACCTGAGACGTGACAGGGTCACTTCTCAAATTACCTTGGGTGTCTGACGCAGGAGCATCCTGGGTGTAAGGGCAATCTTGCATCACCCAAAAAAAAAGTGTTTTCTATTCAATAAGGGCTATTTTGTATAAAGTTGCTATTTTTGGAAACTTTCTATTTTTAGTAAGTTATCCATTTGAACTCGGAATGTTCTAATTTTTCAGGTGAAGGATCATCTTAGTCATATAAGCATGCCAGTTGAGTTTCATTGCCATAGCATCTATATTGGTGAAGTTATTAAGGATTTACTGTTGAGATTTTAGGGTGTGAAACCTTTGAGCTCAATTTTTAGGATCTTAGAAGCTTTGGATCGAGGTCGTACCCTATTTGACTGGCTATCGTGATCTCCCCTTTTCGAAAAGTGGTTATAATAGCCAATCGGAGCTACGGTTCAAAAGTTATGGCTTCCGAAAGTTGGGCTACCTAATCTCATATTTTGTAAATATTTAAAGCCGACCCTTTTGTAATAAAAGTGAAAAATAATTAAATGCTAAGGGCATTCGACCTTAATGGCTAGATTTCTCGAACCTTCTTAGGCGGTGGAAAATCGCCTATTTAAGGAAGGCCCATAGTCTTTTCTAGGGCAGTTTGGGGTGGTTATTGGAGGCTTTGTCCTACAAATTATTGTAAGGTATGCCCATGTGGCTTTTGATATTGTAATTCTAAAGTTTGTAATTCCACATTTATGGAGCCAACAAGAAGCCAATTTTCTATTCTTGCAAATTTCTATTGTTTCTCTCTGTTTCTATTGTGTATTTGTGGTATTAAGGGGAGTCCCCTTCATCAAGAATAAATGTATTAGATTGGATGAGAGGAAGATAAGAGGAATTTGAGAATATGATAGAAATTGGAAGATAAGATAGATTGGATTAGAAGATAAATAGATTGGATAAAATTGAATTGGAAGATGGATGAAGGATAAAATGGATTGGGACCAATGACAAGGGAGAACCAAGGAATGGTAGAGATGGCTTGGATGTGAGATAGATGGATGGAATGGATGGATAGGTAATATTTAATGGATGGATATGGAATATGGGATTAAAGGGTAGAGACTCAAGAACTATGTGGGAGATGAGTGAAATGACCCACATGAGCATTATGAAAATGGAGGATGGGAAGATGGGGGATAAAAGATGCATAAAATGGAAGGATGGTATGGAAGGGATGTGAGTGGAAGACTAAAGTATGGGGAATAAGTGGATTAGGATCCAAGGACTATGTTTCAAGGATTCCTCCATACTAGAGGTGGGAGGATGGAGAGATTATGGATAAAGTGAGTAGATGGATTGAAAGTGTATAAAGGATATTAATGAAGGGGATAAAGGCTTGTGTTGTCCAAAGCATGTATCGATGTTTGAGTGCCTTCAGTTTTTAAGCAAGAGAAAAGGTACAAAAGTTGAATGGGTTTGGATAAAGGATATGAGATGGAGGGAATGAATAGGGGAGGGGATACTGACATGAAAAATATGGATATGATAGGTAATATGGAATGGAAGAAATGCATAGGGTAATCGTGATCAAAAGAAATGGGAAAGGAGGATTGACTTATATAGGATTATGGAAGGGGGATGGAGGAAATGTATAAGACAAGGACTATGAGATGGAGGACATGGATATGATGTCAAGAAAAAATATAGGAAAAGTGGATGGAGTTATGTGGGATAATGGATAGGGGATGGATAGTGAATACGAAATATGGAGGATATGCATGTAGGGAATGTATGGGATAGTCAAGATCAAAGATGGGAAAATATAGGATAATAGATGGTGGATAGGGGATGTCAAAGACATGTATGGTAGCATAGTATGGATGGAGCCTGTCCCCAAGTGTAGAGTACAAGGGGATGGGGATAAGGGAATGGATGTATAAGCGGATTTGGAAGACAATGGATAGGTGATAGGAAGATGTTGGAAGGAAGGACTCAATCATATAGTTCCATGGATGGTATCCCTTGATTGTTCTATAAGAGACCAAGGCATTTTAGATATATGCTCATAGATGTTGGTAGCATTGTAGCATTGTGGAAGAGAGATAAAATGGATTGGGGAGATGGGAAGGGATAAGGTTTTATGTATAGGATGGGATGAATGGGATGGAAGGATGGGGGAGGTTTGGTGGATAAGGGATGGGAGGTTGAAAGACTTGTGAATAAATGGATAAGGAGTTGGAAATATCATCATTGGCACACACCGTCGAGTATGGTGAAGTGGGGGAGGAGGAGATTTTTGAAGGAGATGTAGGAGAAAATATTGATTTTGGGATGTAGGGACCCGAGATAGATGAAGGAAATGACGAACTTAGGATAGTGGATTTTGGGACATAAGTACCCAAAATGGATTTGGAAGATGGGGGATTTTTAGATGGAGGATAAAATAGATTTATGAATGGAAGAATCTTTTGGATTAGCAAGGTTGGATGCCAACTTTGATTGTGCTTTGAGATTCATTTCTTCAATGAGTATCTTGTGAATCCACATGATTTTTGAAATTTTATTTTGGGCCTTTGTGGCCTTTTGAATTTTATTTCTTTTGGATCATATTTTTCTTTTCTTGAACATGTCTTTTAGAGGGGACATGTTGATCCTTGATTTTTTGTGGATTTTGGCTTTTCTGAATTTTAGCTTTGGAATCCAAATTGCTTCTAATAGCAATAGTATGGGTGCATGAGGGTAGATAGTTTGGAGATTTAATGAAGGGAATAAAGGAGAGTTAATTTGGGAAGGAATTCAAGGATGTGTGCCTTTGTTGATCTCTATTAGGAATTTTGGGTGATGGAATCATGGACTTGGATATGGTGGATGGGTATATGTAAGGACCCAAAATGGATGGAAGGGACGAAGGGTTTGGTTTTGGGACATAAGGACCCAAAATGGATGTGGATGAGAAAGGGATGAAGCTTTGGACATAAGGGCCCAAAATGGATGTGGATGAGTGAGGGATGGAGTTTTGAACATAAGCACCCAAAATTGATGTGGAGGATGGGGGATGTGAACATTTGAGTTTAGATGGAGGGATTTTAGATATAGAAGGGGTGGAAATTTTACCAACATCTTGAGAAATTATATTTCCAAGGGAGGAGAGGTGGAAGGAAAGATAGGATCTTGAAGGAAGCCATGCTGGATAGAGGTAGAAGAACAAAGCTTAGATGTATGAGGTTCATGGATGGATTAGATAGGTGTGATGGGATTTTGTGGAGGATTAGGATCATGTAGAGGATTGGGATTATGAGGGGGATTAGAAGGGATAATAGGATCTTGAGATGGATTGGGATCATGACATAGATTTTAAGGGGTACTGTGATATTGACTTTGGGGATGATTATGTGGTGGATTGGAATGAATGAGTGGATCTTAAGATGGAAGGGGATCATGCAATGGGGTGGAGGGGATGAAATCATGAGATGGAGTAATTTGATCTAGACATGGAGGGGGATTAGTAGATTGGATACGTGAAATATATTTATGAAGTGGAGGGTAGGTGAAGGTTAACTCTTGACGTGGAGGGGGCCATTAATGGATGGAATGGAAGGGGTGTCTTGATCTTTATTAGGAATGAGATCATGGGATGGGTTAAGGAGGATAAGAGGATCTTGATATGGAAGGAGGAGATCTCCATATGGAAATGTGTCATAAGATGGGGGAATTTTTAGATCTAGAGGAGAAGAGGAATCCATATTAGCATTCTTTGGAACAAGGTCTTGACATATTTGGACTTGAGAGGGTGGTGTGATGGAAGATATGGATGCTTCAACTTGGGTGGATGGAGGGATGGAAGACTCATGAGACTTAGAAGATTTAGGTATGTCTTTATTTGGATGGGATGGTAGTGGGTTCATGACTTGAGGGGATTGCACAACTTGATGTGGGGATTTATACTTTTCTTCTAGTCCTTGGATAAATCAATGGAAAAGTTATTGTGTGATGGGGAAGTTGTAGGATTTGGAGGAGTAGGATTATGTGGAGGATAAGGATTATGATTTTGGACATGAAGCTCAAAATGTGGGGAATTAGGTGTATGATTGAGATTAAATGGGAGATGATAATTATGAGTTTGGACAAATAGGGAAGGACATATGTCTTCAAAGGAAAACAATTTCTTTTGACCCCCATTTTGAAAACTAAGGATAGTGTTTTGGAGTTCTTGAATCTCTTGGGAAAGGTGGCTATGGAGGGAATCATGTGTTGGTGAGGGATAATGAGATGAATTTCCCTTGTCAAAGATAGAGGAAGGATAAGAAATGGGAGATGAATGAGGATTGGATATGATGTGTTGAGGATTGATTTGGTAGGTGGGTTGGATTGGAGGTATGGTTTGAGGATTAGTGTTTAGCACTTTAAAGTCCTCAACCATTTTGTGAAACCAGTCCATATTCATGATGTTTGAATTAGGAGTTTTGGAATTGGATTAGAAGATGATGTGGAAGAATATTTAGATTAAGAGTGGAGGAAGTGAAAGATTTGAGGATGGATGAGATATGAACTTAGGACTAGGAGCAATTTTGGACTTTATTTTGATTTAAGAGGGAACGACCTCAAGGATTTGAATGATTTGATTTGATTTAATTTTTTGGATTTGAGGGAAGGGCCTCAAGGTTGGATTTGATTTGATTTGATTTGGATTTAAAGGTTTGAGACAAACCTAGGTGAAACAAGACCCTATGATGGTGCAAACAAAGGATTGATTTGGATGATGATATATTCTTCTACTTGGAGATAGATTGATGATACCAAGAAAAATAGGATATGACTATGAGAATTAACTACTTGAGACAGAATGATGTTCTCAAAGAAATATGATTCAAATAGATTTTTGCTAATGATGAGGGTCTATGCAACACTTTGATAAATCTTTCAACCTAAGATTTGAGATAAAAATCTTAATGAAGGTGTGAAAGATGAAGTTTGATTTTATGTGAGTTGGTCTTGACTATGGTTGTATGTGGGTCAATCAAGATAACTAGGATTAAAGTCCAAGGATTATGATGGTGCTCCTAAGCCAAAAGTAGAATTTTTTATGAAAAATTGGATTAGAAGATGATGTGGATGAAGATTTGAATTAAGAATGGATGAACTTTGAAAGATAAATGAGGAATATTTGAAGACAAGTGAATGAATAAAGGGTGATTAGTTTTTGGATGAAGAGGAAGATGAATTGGATTAGGATTGGATATAATGATATGAGGTTGAAAAGTGTATTGGATTAGAAGAATGATGATGTTATTAGGATTATTAGGATAAGATAGATGA
Organism: Thuja plicata; assembly: GCA_018584345.1. Classification (NCBI taxonomy): domain Eukaryota; kingdom Viridiplantae; phylum Streptophyta; class Pinopsida; order Cupressales; family Cupressaceae; genus Thuja; species Thuja plicata. Next base: position 2,057,966 of record MU227924.1, on the reverse strand, counting down.
TTAGGACCTTGATTGAATTAGGCCAATTGATTAGGGTTAGCGTCCTAAAAGATGTATTATGAATGAATGAGGAATGGTTAGGATAATATGAATGATTAAAGATGATTAGGAATAATGAAAGATGATTATGATAGAATTAAAAATGAGAGGTTGATTAGGAAGAATATGAATGAATTAGATGAAGTGATTAGGATAAAGGGAATGATTAGGATGAAGAAGGAAGATATTTAGGGTGATTATGGATGATGATTATGATGAAGGGTGATTAAGATGATTAAGGGTGACTAAGAATAATGTGATGTCAAGGATAGGGTGATTAGGATGATTAAGAGAGGATGATGAAGTTGAAAGGTTGATTAGGATGTAGATGTTGATTAAGGACGATTAGAAGACTATGGATGATTGAATTGGATTAGGGAGGAGATTAGAAATGTTGTGTATGATTAGGATATAGTGATTATAATGATTAAGGATGATTGGGATTAGAGGAATGATTTGGATGATTAAGAAGGATAAGAATGACTTGGAAGAGGTGATTAGGATGAAGGAAATGATTAGGATGAAGAAGGAAGATATTTAGGATGATTATGGATGATGATTAAGATGACTAGGATGATTAGAGATGATTGAGATTGGAGGAAGGATTTGGATGATTAAGAGGGTGATTAGGATAATTAGTATGATCATGATGAAGAAGTGGGTTGATGTGGAGATGACGATGTAGGATTTTGACTAATTTTGGACTATTTTAGGTCAATTTGTTCATTTGCAAGAACTAATTTTTAACATACATCAAAGGAATTGACTACGCTAAGTATACCTTTGTTAGGATTAGGTAATACTGAGAGGAGGTGAATCAGTATTACAACACTTATTTAAAATTTTCAACCAATTAAACATTAACCATATACTTGCATAAATGAAAAGAACATAAGGAAATAACACAATACTCATAACACCATAATTTTGTTGTTGAGGAAACCCTGGCTAAGGGAAAACCCCAGCGGGGATGGTACCCACAAGAATGTACTAAAGTATAGTGTCCCTGTTAGGAGACCTAGCCTTGTTAGGAGCTAAATATTACATAGTACATTTCCTTGTTAAAGGAATTACAACCCTGTTAAAGGTATACACCACCCTGTTAAGGGCCAACTGAGCATACAACTCTTACAATGTAATTTTGTTACAAAATGTTCTCATTAATGAAAAAAACAAGCATCTCTAATGCTTAGATAGTTCTTGTTCATAGCTCACCAATGATCTCTTTCATCCTCTGCTCTACCGTTCGCATGTCCTCAAAAACATATTATCTATCATATCATCTATCTATCTTCGCTCAACAAAAAGATCTCCATATATATATATATATATTCTCTTTACCAAGTTGGCTCTCTTAACCAAATATTACATAGTCGGTTCTCAATAAAAAATACATTTAATAAAACAAATATCAAATGCATAGTCAACGCTCTTGTATAATCAAAGTGTAGGCTATCAAAAATCATAATCCAACTCTGATTTCCAGGGGTCCACGTCATACTCTCTGAATCATCGCTTCTGTCCAACTGCTCTGTATCATTGTTCTGTTGTTGTCTGTCTGTCTTCAAATATCTCTAACTTGATGTAAACATTACAAAAACAAAATTGATCTTAGGTGGAGGTCACACATACCCCATAATATCTTCTTCTAATCTCTCTTTCCTTAACTCATCGATCTCGATCTTCGATACCCAAAATACCTCTGTATCTTTGCTTCTATACTTAGTCGATTTCAGAGTCACCAAAAATCAACTTCATAAGAATCGATCTGTAACCTAGATATGTTGCCGTAAATGACAACCAAAAAGTGAATCACATCATGCAAAATAGATCACTTTCCAACAACCTTGACTCAAATTTTGGGCATAAATGACAGTTATTGAAGACACGCGTCTGAAAACACTCATGTAAGGGACAAAGAAACCTTGCGAGAGACAATAAATTATGACTTTGAGGAATTTTGATACAACTTTGATATTTTATTTGTGTATGTTCAAGTGACTCTTTCAAGCCACTTATGTTTTTAGGTAGTTTAACACAACGAAGACAGTACAAATTTTTTTAGTGTCTCATTTCTATATCGGTCGGGGAATTTACCGGTTTGAGGTCATCCTCTAAAGGGGAGATACACCCTCTAGGTAGGCCTATCTAGAAGCTAGATTAATCTAAGATTTCTCTTCACCCAAGTTCTACGAAGGTGAGGGGAGAGGATACGAATATAATTTAATCATAACATCACATAAATTAAGGGATCTATCTAATGACAAATAGCTCGAAAGAAGTGTTGAGAAAACTTCTTCAAACACACCAAGAAGAGTTTGTTTTCCAAATTGAACCTAATTAAAGAAACCAAGTGTGATTTACCTAAGAAAAAGACACAATAGTATGGTTAAGCATGCAAGTTCAATTTATTTCCCATAGTCAAGAAGGAAAGCATGTAAGAAAGGTGCGATTGTTTTGCCTTAAGTAATTCAAGAGTTTGTGAGGTTCATTCCCTTATGCATTCAAGATTGGATGTGGTTAATTCCTTCAAGCAAAATGCATTCAAAGACTAATGTTAAATCATACAAGTTCATTCCCAAAATCCATTAAAGTCCAAGAAAACCTGCATGAAAAATATTAGTAATCTTAAAGTCTTCAACCCTGAAATGCTGCAAAAAGAAAAATAGATTAGTAACACTTGAAACCAACAAAAATAAATATTTTTTTGTGACAGGACAGAGATAGAAGGTTACAATCAATAGTCCACTAGACTAATGATGAAGACAATATGTTGATTCCTGAAATTTGACCAAGTCTGAAATTTCCTAAAAACCCTAAAAAACTAGAATACTTATTTTAACTCCTATGAGGTTAAAACCACTCTCAAACATCCTGAAAGTATATACATAAAATGTAACTTAAGTATAAGAAAGGAAGAGTATGTAACTTATACTTAAATGTTACATTTTATATACGGTCCTGATGTTGAAATTGGCCTGAAGGGAACCAAAGAATCTTCAAAAAACAACCCAAAAGATACCCATATGTCATAACTAGTTGGAAAATCAAACAGGGCAGAGACGACAATGACAGGTTGCAGACGCTAATCTGCGTAGATGACAATCTATGTAGATCATCGTCTGTGCAGACGAAAATCTTAGAGCTCAACTGACAATTTGTGTAGATCGTCATCTACACAGACAACCATCTTAGAGCACATATGACAATTTGTGCAGATCTTCATTTGCGCAGATGAAAATTTTAGAGCGTAGATGACAGTTCTAGGCCGCAGACGACTTTGTGTAAATCGCATACGACAATGCGTGACTAGGTTCGAAAAGTGACAAAAATTTTCAAAAAGGTTTAAATCTTCAGGGATGTGGGTCCCACTGGGTGTGCCAAAATGTGTATGATGAAAACCTACTTGTGGGGAGCAAGCTCAGATATGTAAACGTTAGGCAAATAAATCATTTCATTCTAATATAACATGTTCATAAACTTGCAACTACAAAAAGCTCCCAACATAACCTCCGATGAGCCAAACAAGTGCACCTAAGACTTGTTGATTTGCTCTTAGAGATGAATGTGGGTGTGCTCTCCCAACATAAAATACAAATCCCACTATTTATTGCTTGCTTCAGATGATTGATCCTACAATGAAAACTAATGGATTGATGAAGAACTCAAGAACAAGTATGGAGAACTTGCCTCAAGATTTCACCATTGATGCAAATGGAGATTCAAACTATTAAACTAAGATGAAATGCAAGAATAATCTAAGATTCATTCACCATTAACCTAACATGTGATTTCTAGATTCAATAATGAACTAAACATGAAAAATATGAAAATGAATTATGAAATTCTAGACCAATACTAACATGATAACAATGCATAAAATGAGAGATGATTTGCAAGGAGTGAGGCCTCCTATTTGTAGATTTTTGGAGAGCTTGGATGAAGTGGATCTTATGTGGCATCCACATAGATTCCACATGGGATAAATGAGTGATCATGCAAGAGGGAGAGTTGGTCACACATGTGTGAGAAACTCTTGAAAATAATGGCACAATGACAAGTGTAAGAGGGTGGGAGACCCAAAGTGAGTCACATGTTGAGCATCTTCCAAAGAGGAAAGGGGAGACATGATGTTAGATAAATGGCTTGGGCCATTTTAGGCAAAGCGAATGAACAACTCCCATAGGAGGGGTACTCACACATGTGTGAGCACCATTAGGAGGTTAATTGTTGTAGGAATTATAAAATTAGTCTAATTAATCTAAGATTAATTAGAGGAGTGGGATTAAGGGGGATAGTGATGGGTATAGATTAGGAATCTAGGCTAGATTTAGGATGAATCCAAATTAGATTTAGATTAATCATAGCTTAGTATAATATTAGAATGTGGATGGAATAAATAAATTAAAATTTATTTTAAAGGGGATTTAATGGAGGGAACGTATTAAATAAAATTTAATACATTTAGGGGGAAATGTATTTAAATTAAATTTAGATACCATAGAAGATAAACTAGATTTAATTAAATAAATTTAATTAAATAGGTATGATAATATAACAAATGTAATTAATTAATTAAAATTAACTATATTGGTACGGGAGAATATTAATTTAATTAAATTTAATTAAATTAATAAGAGTGCTAAGGGACGTTCTTAAATGTCTACAATAAGTTAAAGCTTATCAAATGCACTACAAAACTGTGCATTCTAGTGGCCCCATAAACACCACCCTTATTCTACACTAGATATTAGTTAAGATCCTAAAATCTCTAGTTAAGACATACATTATTTGGTCAACAAGCTAATTACATTTACATTTTGTAAGTTAAACATATATAGTGACCTACACATACGTATTGAATCTAAATTAATAATGCTTATAAACCTTTGATGAAATCAACCTAAACCACACTTTATAAAAGATCATTTTTTCCTTTTACAGCAATAAATGAATTGAAAATTTGAATATTTCATATCTATATAAATTCTAATATAATTGTATATAAATTTTGTTTAACGTTATATAAAAATTGAAAAAATATCTTTTAATTTTATAAATTAAATACTTTAATACATTATTTTAAATAATTGAATTGTTTCATTTACCATAAAAGAAAACATCCAATTTTTCAAACCTTGTCAATAGGCCTACTAGTGAAGTTGAAAGGTTCTTAAAGAGCCCATTAGGGATAAAGTCTTGTTGAGTTTAAGGCTCTGACATCAAAAGGGATAAGCTTGAGATTGTGCCTCGAGTGAATTTGGCAGAATGGAGACCCCTTGATCCTTTGCTCTTAGCCAAAGAGGTTTAACCTAGAACTTGTGCTCCCATATCATATAGCTAAAATGACTTTATAGATAGAAAATCCTCCATAAAAAAAATTTAAAAATTACCAAATTTTTGACAATATAACACCTCACTATCTCCAATAGCGGAGGGGTTATACCAAAGAGTATTGAGTGACCCTAGATGAATTTGAAATGGCTAGACATGTAAGGATAATGACAAATACTTGAAGGGTGTTCTCAATTGCGCGCGGTATTTGTCTAACAATGTTATGTTAGGTCAAAGTGATATGTGGAAATGTAAGTAGGAAGAATTTAAATAATTAGAGTAGTTGCATGTTTAGTCCACCTAAAGTTTATTTAAAGTTGATCAGCTTTACGAGGCAAAAGAACACTCCAAACTGTTAATTTTGGAGGTTTTTGGACAGCATTTTAACCTATTAGGCGCTCTAACTTCCCTCTACCTCATGCAGCGCAAGGCAAACCAAAGGTTGTTGGCCATTACTACCAAAAGCACTTGTTTTTTTATTTTTATTTTATTTTTCCCCCTTTTTAGTTTAGATTTGAAGTTATTTACGATAGGGAAAGATGTCATTATTTTTGACAGTTTCAAAGGAGAGCCCTTTACTACATATGTATGCCTAAAAGGAGAATGAATAGTCACATTAAATGCCAGCAGATAGGACGAATTGCAGAACAGCCAGAAGAGCACATGGGTGACCCCAAATAGCAATTGTGAGGCATGGGTATTGTGCAGAAGCACCAAAATAGTTCACCCATCTCCTCCTCTTAATGACTTCAAACTTCGCTTAGGACCCAGAAAATCAGCCAAGCAGCCCACTAAAATTCAGAGCGCAATGAGAATGCCTGAGTTTTTGCTTCCCTCCTGCTTCACAGACATGAGAACAAAGCAGAACTTGATCACTTGCCTGTATCAGACAAAACTAGCAGGTGCCTACAAGTTTGTAACAGTAACATGGTCCAAAAGCCTGCTGAGTCAGGACTTCACTGTCCATGTGAATGAACCAGAGTGCCAGAATATCTGCAAGGTTGAGATGAGACCATGGCTGTTCAGGAGGAAGGGATCCAAGAGCTTCAATGTGAAGGGCAAGAAGGTTTGTGTTCTGTGGGATCTAAGCAATGCCAAGTACATCTGTGGCCCAGAGCCAAATGAGGGATTTTTTGTAGCCCTAGTTTGTGAGGAGGAAGTTATTTTGCTGCTTGGAGACATGCAAAAGGAGGCCTACAAGAGAGCCAAGGCTAGATCCCCTAACACTGAGCCTGCATTGTTGTCTAGGAGAGAGCATGTGTTTGGGAACACTTATTACTCCACCAAAGCACAGCTTGGAGAGCATGGAAAAACCCATGATATAGTTATAGAGTGTCATGCTAAGGAAGCCAAGGAGCCAAGATTGTATGTTAGGGTTGACAGGCAGATTGTGTTGCAGGTAAAGCATTTGATCTGGAAGTTTAGGGGAAATGAGACTATAAAGATTGATGGGACACCTATTGAGGTGTTTTGGGATGTTCACAACTGGCTGTTTAGTCCTAGTATAGGTCATGCAGTCTTCATGTTTCAGTCCAGTATCAGGGATGAAGATAAGGACAATAAGGTCTCTTGCCCACCTTCTGCAGTTTTGCAGTGGCCCAATGCTGCAGTTGGGTTTAAAGAAAAAAGGTTCATGAGAAGTGGGTCTTCTTCTTCTTGCAGATCTTCAGTGATGCAGTGGGTTGGTAGCAGCAGCTGCAAGGGTATTGACATTGCAGGCCCTGCTAGTGCTGGCTTGTCCCTGCTTTTATATGCCTGGAAGAGTGAGTGAGGACGATAGCAATGCAAGAAAGTGGTAGGCTTTAGTTATAGTCATTGTTAGGCCTTTAGATTTTTGTATATATGTTGAGCAGATTGCCCGCCCCCCTCCCTGGCGGATTGAGAGGCTGCTTCTGTTGCTTGGATCGTTCTTAACCATGATTTATTTATTGAGGCTTATTCAGTGGCTTCCATTGTGGGAATAAAACAAATTTTTGGGTAAATGTTGGATCATAATATGGGCATTGATCGTTTTATCATTGTGAAGTTGGGAGGGAGCAGATCAAATTTGTACTCTAAACTGATCAGAAGCTTGAGAAACAATGTCATATGTTCAAATTTTCTACGGTATGGCGGAACATCTTAGTGATAAATGAATGTATGGTCAATGTCTTGTTATCATTCCATGAATATCATAGCAGCAGTGCTTATTTCATTTGGTCAGATAATGCTGTGACATTAAATGTGTTATTTTCTATGTGGGTACTTCTGTTCCTACTTTATTCTAAACGTTATCATCTGTTTTTAGACATTTATTGAACCGATTTAATTATAGTAGTTGTCTGTAGTTCAAGAGCATTACCAAATCTAGTACTTTAATCTTTAATTCTGTATCGTACTTTTCTTGAAAATGGAAGTTTGATGAGGATTTCGAACTTTAGGGTGAGGAAAGCAATTGTCTTTTCTTTTTAGGGGCGAATTGTTGCACTTATATATGTTTTTTTGGATGGTAGTAACCCGGGAATGAGTATATGCAATTTTTTATGCATATTATGTGCTACTATCACTGACTGGTTCATTATCAAGTTCCAACACGAAATGAATGACAGATTGACTGCCCTTTTCAGGGGTTTAATGGATCAATCTGAGCAAATGTTACACATGGTTTTCCTCAAGTCTGTATCTATTGCTTGGCACCATTGTGTAACTCACAATTGCTCCTTTGAAAAACAGAGCAACATGATTTAGAGAATAGTGTATCTTCTGAGACTAGAGAGAAGAGATGAATTCAGGGCACCAGATTATACGTATGTTGTACAATGAAATCCAACCACTCCTGCAAGGAAATTTGTTCAGGGATATTACTCACTTTTTCGAAATTATTGTTACATCTTGACAAGGCAAAGAGAAGTCCTGCAAAACTAGAGCTTATCTTTTGAGACTACCTTCGTCAATGCATTGGCTGGATTCACCTTTATAGAAGGCATTCACTATCAGAAGGTAGAATTGGACCCAGGGCAGAGTATATGCTAAAGCAAATCCGTGTAACTTCAACTATAGACATATTGTGTGGGCGTTCTCAATAGCTCTAGAGCTAGATATTCAGCTGCTTTTAGTTTTTAACAACTCCGTTTGTGAGTATTGCATTTTGTGTTATCTAAGATTAATGTCACTTGAGCTTCAAGCCTTCCAAAGGCAGATTTCAGGCTTGGGCCTTTTGTGGGCCGCATGTAATTCAACTTGCCTTTAGACCAGTCTCAACAGCAAAGCTCTTAATATTAATCTGTATAGGACATTGAATGTAATTCAACTTGCCTTTAGACCAGTCTCAACAGCAAAGCTCTTAATATTAATCTGTATAGGACATTGAACCTTGTGATTTTCAGGGCAAGTTATTTGAGGAACCTAAAAACCCAAGGGTCAATTCTTCTAAATATTGTGGATCTCTCTATCAATAAATGTTTGAAGCTTATTAAATCTAAATGTCAATAAATAGAAATTCGAATTTTACTTATAAAGTACCCTAAAGAAAGGTCAATTCTTATTAAAAATATATAAATCACTTTCACGATGCAATCAGTTAAAAACTTACCAGTTTCATCTTTACATCCTCCACTTGCTAAAACTTAAAATGCACCAGATATTCCTCCCAAGGAACCTTTTGCTTGGATCAAAGAGGGGTAATCATTTCAAATAAGGGAAAATAACAGAGGAAATGAAAAGGATGAATCATGGAATATGATTTGAAATATTGATATAAATAAATGCTTACAGTTAAATTAAAAAACAGAACAGATTTTAATTTCATTATAGAATGCTGAAATCTTATATTTATACACATATTGCTATTGCTTTTGCATTAAAACTTTTTGAAATTTCATTTATTAAATTGAAAATTTTAACTTCAAAGGATTGTCTTAACTCCCACCCTACTTCAGAACTGTACTTATAACTACCACTCTACTCCAGTAGACTTAATAAAAGTTGTTTTAATAACTAAATCGCTATTAAAATCGCAGTCCGAGGTCCACCAATGCCTTCACACAGAATCAAACCCCTGCCCCATCTGTCATAGGACATCAATAAACACAGAAATTGCCAATGACATTTGATTTCCACGTTCTCTGTACTTTATGCATTATCGCCCGTTGAGGTCCCCAGATAGCCTACTGGCCCAATGTTTTATAGTCATGCAGGCGACAGTTGTATCACATAAGCTTCTTTTTCAAAGCCCATTACAGCTGGTTTGACTAGCAGCTAGATGCCACCAATCGACTGTAATGTCAAGGGGAGAGTACATGAGTGGCTTCATTTGTATAAAGGAACCAATTGATCATTGCTAATATATACTCCCATTTTTTCTGCTGAACTCTTGCTTTGTGTCTCTATCAATACTCATGACTCTGATAGGACTGCGATTTGTTGTAGCCATGGCTGATTTGGAAATGTTCTTTATTAGTATTCTTTAAAATCTAGTGATTTTAAGTAATTGTTTTAATACCTTTTATTTGTGAAGGAAAAAGGGAAACAAGCTATCTCTGCATCCAGCTTAACCATATTTAGATTAGAGGCAATTGTAATCATATTAAACTTAATTAAATTTGGAGCATTGCTGTTATATATATATTCTTGAGTTTAATGGTTTAAATATTCAAAATACTTTTGTATATACAAAACTTTATATCATAATATGTATATTTATTTCTTTTATACCTTTACTCTTATATTTCTTATACAAATCTATGAGAAACAAAGAGAAAAGAAAGATTTCTTAGAATATGTGAAATGTTAAATGGAACAAATATAAATATTAGTATTTAAAGAAATATGGTTAAAATAAATTTTAATAAATTTGAAGAACCCTTTTCAATTTATAACAATAATTCTTTTTGGGTAAATTATGGATATAGGGCCTATTCATAAATATAAAACAAAAATTATCAAAATATGCATTAAACCTTTGTCGGGGTGCATCATTATCTTATTTTTCTAAATATTTTTTTCCCTTTAGTTGATGATCTTAACATTATATGATGATTGAGTTTACAAGGGGGAGACTTCTTCCTATTTATTTATGTCCATTCAAAATCTTTACGAGGAATGAACACAAGATTTTGATTATTGTTTCTTTTGAGATGTCTGCTTTATCTCTAGAAGTAACATTCCTTGAAGTCTCCAATGGTGAGCCCATAAGAAAGTTTGAATTCTTAGTGTTTGAATTGCCTAGCAATGTTGATGAAATGTTTCGGTGATTTCCATCATTAGAAACCTCTTTCCTTACCCAAATTGTTGGGTCTTGCAAATTTGGAGAAGGGGATGTGTATTTTGAGTTTCAATGTGTGATGAGGTTCACCTCCAATCTATCGGGTGGGCCTACCACATGAGGCATGGAAGCCCTGCTCACGAGCTTACATCTTTTGACATAGAAAGGTATGATGATTTGAAAAGCATTTCCGACACTTAAAAGTAATTTTTTAATAATCTGCAAGTTGTCTCCAAGATCTATCGCCCACCTTCAGAGCGATCTTTGTAGGAATACTTTTGGATAGGTCTATTTCAACACATAAATATGCAAAGGTTGAACTTTTATAACCAATTATTTATTTTGAAGTGCAGTAGTACTTATCTAAAGCATTACAAAAGGTTTGCGACCCATCAAAATCCCAAAATTAAAGGGGAAGATCCAACAATCACACTTAGTAAAGGTTTGAAGAGAGTATTAGTTTGAGGATCAAAGGATGGGAACTAGAGTTTTATGCATAAGAAATCCCCATTGAAGATCTAGAGGCCATGTTTTAGCAATTAGCATCAATACCTTTGTAAGGATAGGTCTATTTCAACACATAAATATGCAAAGGTTGAACTTGTAGACATTCAAAATCTTAATATTATTATTAATATTATTTTCCCTCCTTTTCTTCTAACTACTTAATTTAAATCGATTAAATAGTTTCATTTACCAATTCTAATGTATTTTATTTAAATACATTTATCTCCATAAAATCCCCTTTTTAATAAATTATATTTATTAAAAGTCCTCCATTTTCTTAATTCTTCTAAACGGTGATTTGTTCAAATTTAATTTGAATTAAATCTAATCATAGCTAGCAACCTATTAATCCTATCCTATAGCCTACTCTACTGCCTACCCTATTCCTATCCTACTCCCATCCACCTCATATCCTAAGTGTGTTTACCCACCTAACTGCCTTCTAATCGCGCTTAAGT
>MU227924.1:2016112-2045679 GCA_018584345.1 Thuja plicata | reverse complement strand
TCTCATACATGCTTTTCTTGTCATGATATGTTTGATTTTACATGCTTTTCTTGTCATGATATATAACCCGCTAATGTTTGCATGTTTGAGCTTGCTCTCAACAGATTGAAGATTTCACGTATACACAGAACTTTTATAACCAATTATTTATTTTGAAGTGCAATAGTACTTATCTAAAGCATTATTAAAGGTTTGCGACCCATCAAAATCCCATAATTAAAGGGGAAGATCCAACAATCACACTTAGTAAAGGTTTGAAGAGAGTATTAGTTTGAGGATTAAAGGATGGGAACTAGAGTTTTATGCATAAGAAATCCCCATTGAAGATCTAGAGGCCATGTTTTAGCAATTAGCATCAATACCTTTGTAAGGATAGGTCTATTTCAACACATAAATATGCAAAGGTTGAACTTTTATAACCAATTATTTATTTTGAAGTGCAATAGTACTTATCTAAAGCATTACAAAAGGTTTGCGACCCATCAAAATCCCATAATTAAAGGGGAAGATCCAACAATCACACTTAGTAAAGGTTTGAAGAGAGTATTAGTTTGAGGATCAAAGGATGGGAACTAGAGTTTTATGCATAAGAAATCCCCATTGAAGATCTAGAGGCCCTGTTTTAGCAATTAGCATCAATACCTTTGTAAGCATTATGACTTGTGTTCTCATTGATGTCAACATCCTGTGTTGTCATTGATGTCAACATCCTGTGTTGCATTAATGTTAGCTTGCTGAGAATAGATGGAATATTGTTGATGAAGAAAATTTGAAGAGGTTGTTGAGACTGAGAAGAGGTTGCTAAGACATTGACGAATGAAGAATATTTGAATGATGATTAAGAAAATTTGTGGCTTATCCAAAAGACTAGAATATGTAGGAAAGCGTATTTGAAGAATGTCTTGAGATGATGGATGCTTGTGGCTCTGGAGTTAACGAGTGGTTGTTGTGAATATTGCATTGTCATGTGTACAAGTTCCCAAACTGATTATTTGACAAAGATTTGATGTGTTGTTTGAATGACAACAAGGATGGCTTTATGATGGGTTGAATAGGCTCAGAAAATGACTTGCATTGCTCCACAATGGGATTTTAGGGTATGCAGTTTGGTGAACTTAGTTAGATGGTTCATGCATCATTTCAGTTCAAATATCTTTTGATAGTTTACTCCACATGTATAGATTTGTTGTCACATCCGCTATTCTACTATCTGTGTTGGTTTTTTGCTGACTCAACCATTTATAGTGACTTAATTCAATTAGTTTGAGTTTGGATATAGGTCAAGGGAAGTGCCAAGAGACTTAATATGCTTTTTCTATGTCATGTCGTGCTTCAGATCATGCTACATACTTTGGAGGGTTCTTTTAGGCCAACTAGTAACCTCTTTCTAATGCATTTTCACACATTACTTTTGGGTCCAGCTTTGGAAGATGTTGCAATGCATATGGAAGGATTATATTATTTGGAGAAGAACTTTTATGATGTATTTGGATCCTCTTTACTTTCCATAATGGACCACATTAAGTGTTTTTATTCGAGGTAGCCGACCTATATTAATAATGCCTATTTTATTATGGCTAACCTATATTACTAATTGCTATTTTATTGTGGCCAACCTTGTGTGATGTTTTAGATGAAAAAATCAACATATATTTTGGTGGAAAGGATTAAGATTAATAAGAGTGTGAGTGAGAAGGTTGCAAAGTTTGTATGATTCAAATGTGAAGGTGAGTTTGTGCAAACAAGGTAGAATTGAGGTTCTTATTGAAGAATCAAATTGGAAGGCCATTTTAGTGAATCAAGAAATTTAATTTTTATCTTTTCTAAATCAATGAGTTTCTATTATATTTCCATTCATTAAAGATTAGAATAATCCTTGACAATGTACCTATATTGGTAGGGATAATGAGTTCCTCGGCTTTTGCCTAAAACATTGTAATTGGATACTTGGATATAGTGAGTACATTCCTCACCATGTTTTTTTCCATCTTGATTTTTTCACATAAATCTAGTGTTCATATGTGTTCATATGTATCTGGATTCTTTACTTTATGTTCTGTTGGTTGTTGATAGAATCAATTCAAATATGAGGTAGTATTATTAAAATATTAATTGTGTTGATTCACCCCCCTCTCAACACCTAGTAGTGTTCAATGATTGGTATCAGAGAAAGGTTCCTCTAAGTGAAGCTTAACCACTTGGGCATATTCGAGATGGTTGATGAACAGAGTACCAAGGTACTTAAGTTTGATGGAACAAACTATGCCTTTTGGAAGGAGGAAATGGAGTCTCATTTGGACACCTTGCCATATGGTGTTCTTAATGCAATGAGAAAGTGATATGATCCTACTACATGTACTCTTACTACTCTGAAAGAGATCAAGGCAGACGAGAATAATGCAAAGGCAATAAATAAAACTATCACTAGTTTGGGTGATTCAGAATTGCTAAAAGTTTTGAGTTGTAAATCCACATTTGATATATGAGAAAAGTTTAATAGTATTTACGAAGGAGATAAGAAGATCATGTGGATCAAGTTGGACAATCTGAAGAAAAAATTTGAAACCTTGAAGATGTTTGAAGATGAGAATGTTGAAGGTTACCTGCATCGAGTAAATGAAGTTGTCAACTTCATTAGAGGCTCTAGAAGAGTGCTTGAAGACAATGTGGTGGTATTGAAGGTAGTGAGGACAATGAGAAAAACCTATAAAACACTGTTGATTTCTATACAAAAGAGTTGAGTTATGGATAAGTATACTTTGGAGGAACTATATGGTGTCATCACTGCATTCGAGTTATCAAAAATTGAGGAGAACCAATATTAAAAGAAAGATGTTGCTTTTAGAGCTACTCAAAATAATGTAGAAGATTCTGATTTAGATGAAAAGACAAACTTTTTCAGAAAACTAAAGAAAGGATCTCGCAATTCAAAGGTAAGTTTCCCTTTAAATGTTTTAATTGGTGAAGAGTAGGACACTATGTTGCTAAATGTCCTTTTGGAGAAGATAGAAAGAAATTGACATTGATAAAAAGAAGGAAACTCAGAAAATCTAGCAGACATGCTAGACAAGGTAACAAATATAAGAATTATTGTATAGTGGAATCTCATTCATCAGAGGATGAAGAAGGAAAGAATTAAATTTATGAGGTGCTATTCTTGGCAATCAGAGAATAAAACATTGTCAGATCTGAAGAAGAAAACACCGCTTTGCATGCAATAAAAGACCGATCTTAGATTATTGACTCTGGCTATTCAATACACACGACCACAAATAAAAAATGTATTTGTACGTATGGAGAACTATGAAGGAGGATCAATTTCATTTGTTGATAAAGGTTCAATGCCTATTTGTTTAAAGGGGATATTTCTATTGATGATAAGCATAAAGCTACTGATATTTACTATGTGAAAGGTTTTAAGGAAAATTATTTGAGTGTCAATCATTTATTTAGCAAAGGTTTTCTAGTTATTTTTCTTAGAGGAAAGTGTGAAATCAAGAATGGATCAAGGAGGCTTCTTGTAGAAGGAATAATAAATGACAATATTTACTATTTCAAGAAGAACAATTGGGGTAGTTGTTCTTTGGCATTGAAAAATGAATGCTGGCTATGTCACAAAAGTATGGAACATATCCACTTTGAAAATCTGGTGAAAATTAGTTCTTCCAATATTGTAAGAGACATGCCAAAAGTTACTAAACCTACTAATACTATGTGAAGAGAATGTCAAATGGAAAGAAAACAATGAGCATATTCAAGAACATGGAGTATTTAACCATAAGACCTTTGGAGCTAATACACACTAATTTATGTAGACCTACAAGAACAAGAGTGCTCAATGGTGAAAGGTACTTTATATTACTTATTGATGATTACACTAGAATGACATAGGTAATATTTATTTTAAAAAAATACGAGCCTCTATATAGATTTAAAATTTTCAATAGCTTGGTTGAAAACTAAATAGACAATAGGATTAAGTGTTTGAGGTCTGATAGAGGAGGATTATTTACATCATATGAATTTAATAATTTTGTGAGAGTTATGGAATTAGAAGGAAATTATCTGCACCAAGGACTCCACAATAAAATTGAATAGTTGAAAGGAAGAATATGACTATTGTTGAGATGACAAGGACAATGTTGAAAGATGCCAATATGCCAAATGTATACTAGAGGGATGTAATACACAATACAATTTACCTGCTCAACATAGTGCAAATCAAAGTTAATCATACACAAACTCCTTATGAGTTGTGGTTTAGAAAGGTGCCTACTATCAAATATTTCAAAATCTTTGGAAGTAAATGTTACATTAAAAGAGATGGAGGTAATCTTGGAAATTTAGATGCAATATCAGATGAAGGCATTTTCTTCGGATACTCTAAAACAAGCAAAGCTTATCAATGCTAAAATTAAGGCTGAAGAAAGTGGTGGAAAGTGCAAATATTAAAGTTAATGAAATTTGGAATCAAATTACTTTTAAACCAAAGATTGAATTGGAACATGTCCTTGTTACACTAACAAAAGAAAGGAATGCTCCAGAATAGAATGATAAAGACTTAAAAAATGAAGTAAAGGAGTTAGAAAAAACCCTAAAGGCACCTTCTAGGTATGTTTAGAGATATCATTCAGAATAACAGATCACTAGAGATAAGGATAAACATATTTAAACGAGAAGAAGATTAACTTGAATAGGTGAATAGTCAAATTGTTGATTTCTTTATGAAATAGAACCAAACAATTATGCAGACGCCAGTAAATATAAAATTTGGACAAAATATATGGAAGAAGAGTTGTATCAAATACATAAAAAATAAACATGGAAACTAGTACATAGACCGGTGGACAAAAATGTAATTGGAAGAAAATGGGTAGTTAGGAACAAGGTGAATGAAGAAGAAGAAGTTACCAAAAACAAATCAAGACTGGCGTGTAAATGTTATACTCAAGTTGAAGGTAAAGTTTTTGAAGAAAAATTTGATTCAGTAGGTAGGATGGAAGCTATTAGAATGTTTTTGGCTTTTGCTACATACAAAAAAATTCAAGGTTTATTAGATGGATCTTAAGTCTATATTTTTAAATGGAGTATTTGAGGAATAAATATACATTTCTTAACTAGATGGTTTCAAACTCTCAAAAGATTTGGACATGGACTACAGAATGTTGGAAATAATGGAATGGTGTATTGATAGGGGAGGGGTGAATCAGTACCCTCAAAACTTTTATCACTTAACCTTAATCCTTTTAGTAATCAATTGTATTACCAACCATATATGCTATTCTATCTTTGTGTATGTTATATCAATTCATAATTCAATAAGCATGTAAAACATTCATAGAAATATTAATGAAATGTATAGACACATGACACAAGATTTGGTAACGCAGAAAACCCCTATTAGAAGGTAAAAACTGCAGTGGGGATGAAACCCACAAAGCTTCACTATCTACAGAATGGAAGGGGCCGGTTAAGGCTTACAATTTGATCACTTCTGATGATCTACCCTATTAGGAGTATTATGTAGAGACTAGTTAAGGTCTACTTTGTTAAGAGATTTAGCAACAACGTTTAGTGTGCACTCAGTTAAGAGATTTACAAAAGATTGTTAAATCCACCTTTCACAAGGATCTCTTCTATTTGTTACACTTGTTAGAATGTATTCAAAAATATTCAATGACCTGAGTATGTGCAATCTACAATTGTTGATTACAGATCCAATAAAGATTACATGTATATTTATCACCTATTTTTGATTGATCAATACCTCTATTTTGCTCGGTAGCCTTGGTTCTTGTTATTGATAACTGATTTCATCCTTGGCTATTCTTCTGCATAAAACTCTTATTTTGATCCATAGATGTGCTCCTCGGCTACAATCATCATCAAATACATGTGTTCAGATAGATTACATATCTATTTATATAATGATTTTGACCTAAGTGAGTTTCACGTATTACTATGATAACTCTATGATCGAAGGTTTACAACTTGACCTTGATCTCTTAGTTTGCATGTTTCTAATAAGTTAGATTGATTAAAACAATTACAGTTACATTGCTTGTCCCTCAAGAAATAGATTTAAAGCTAATAGAAAATATAAATATAAAACACAAGTGTTTTATCTGACGTGGAAGTCAGATCCACATTTCTTGGGATTCTAACTGTCTCTCTGTAGACTGGTGCTCGAGATGCTCTTTAGTTTGTCAGGTTCCTCTGTCATCTGTTCTGTCGGGTTGCACTGTATTCTGCTTGTCGGGTTCCTCTGTTAGGTTTTCTCTATCGTGTTACTCTATCGGGTTCCCTTGTAACATTTTTGAGTTGCACTGTGTCGTCAGGTTTGATTGAACTTGTTTGTCGAGTTGCACTAAACCTGACTTTTGGTGTTGGTGTTACCGATGGTTTCAAAACTATTTTTCCTTTCATACTAATGGAAAAATATGTCTTTAATCTCCCCCTTTGACATTACTATCAAAAACTGATATGTGAAAATACTAAAATGTTTAGTAATGTACTCCATGTGTTCACTTTGTCAGTTATGACTCCCCCTATGTATATTCTGGTATAGTATAAGTATATACACTTATCATCTCCTTTATACATATCATTTTCCCTTTTGTATCCTATCAATTTCCCTCTTTGTAACATATCAATTTCCCCCTTTTTTGATAGTAAGGGCAAAGGTGTAATCACTTACAACTTGTCAAAAATGTGGGAATGAGAGTTGTTCATATCCTCCATCATATTTTCCCATTTCTCTTGAAGGTGATCTAGATCCATGTGCTCCAATGTGATCCTTGCATGCATATCATAGATGCTGTCGGTGACAGACATCTCCGGGGTGGCTATCAATTGCCTTTCCATTGTCATGTGTTGCTGCAGTAGTGTCAGATTCGGTAAGAGTAGAGCTTGCAGCTCGGTTACCTCATCTCTAATCTTTGATTCTGCCTCTTGGATTTGAAGTCTCAACTTCTTAGCTTCCATTACCTTGGCATAATGCAACTGTATTGCATTGTCTATTGTTGAGAGACTTTGAGCACTAGAATTTAGATCCGCATCTAGTTTTGCAATCTTTTCACTATTCTCCTTAGTGAATTTCTCTAAAGTACTTAACTTTTGAACTAAGGCTATTGCTTCTGAAATGATAGGTTCTAACTCACTTACTTTTCCAGACAGCTTCACCTTGTTCTTTTCTACTTCTTGGCTACTTTTCTCTATTAATTTATCTGACACTTTTGCTCAGCTCGTTCTTCAATTGCCTTTTCTGCATCCACATTCTGTGATTGGATCGCATCGGTAAGAATGAATAATTGATCAATGATTGATGCATTTTGATCAATTTCTATATCAGGTACTATTTGTTGAAGAATATCCCTAGTTGTCTCAAGTACTTGAGTGTCCTTTGTTTCCTTTTTCAACTTATCCTGGATAGCTTTTCTTCTGCAAAGTTCTGCATAATTTGTTAGTGCCTCTAGATCCAATGTCCTTAGATCACAGATTGGTATCTCAATTATCTCTTCCAGTGTAACAGGATTCTTGTTCTTGTTCTTGTTCTTCTTAGAAAGTGTTATGGAGGGACCTGTATGCAGTACCATAGAAAGTTCCTTTTCTTGGTTTGAAGTGCTTGGTGAAGGCTTTGGTGTATGTGAACCCGTATCCTGCTACTCGGTCTTTTCCTGTCAGTTGGGAGTGGATGTCTCCACATCAAACTTAGCCTTATCTATAGCATCTCCTTCAGTATCCTTAGGAGTTGTATCATCTTTCTTCTTTTCTTCTTCACCTTTGTTTTCTTTTCATCCTCCATCTGTTTCCTTTTGTGCTTCATTGGTTTCTTTTTGCTCTCCATCTTTATTTTGTTCGTCAGATGTGTCTTTTGGTTCTTGTTCACCCTTATCCTCGGGTATACTTGCATCCTTGTCGGGTGATTTCTCTTTCTCTAAGATAATGTTGATAGCTTGTATCAATAGTGGTATTTGTCATGATGTGTCTACTTGAGCCGTATCTGTTGTTGTGTCCTATTCCTCGGTTTGGTTTGGGGAAACAGTGACATCTTCATCTTTCTTTACCTCATCTGTAGGATCTTCTTCGGTAATGTTAATGATAGTATTACCAGGCCATGTTTCATCTATAGTGTTCATATCCTTGTTAGCTGATGTATTCAATGCTTCTTCATTTACATCCTCACCATCAGTTATAGGAATATGTTTGGGGCTTGGTTTAGCATGATATTCTTCATTGTGAGGCTTTTCGATAAGAGCTAATTATGGCTCAGGGCTTGTGTCCTTTTTAGGTACGTCGAGTATTTTTCTCCATTCATCCTCACTCTTCCTGTCAAACTCAATAAGATGTCCCTGTAGCACTTTGTAGGCTCTTAACATTGGTGAGAACATTTTGGAATGTTGCTTCATCATTTCTTCAATCTCTTCCATCTTAGATTCAGGTGGCATAACTAAAACTAGGGCTCTTTCCCTTGTTTTTCTTCTTTTAGTGCATATGTCCACCTTGCCGAAATTATATCTAGAATTTCTTTAGGAATTTTATCTCCAAACTGTATTGGTACATATTTGAATAGGCACATTGTTGTAATAATTGGATCTTCTAACTTATTTTGATCCTCAGGATCCAATGTTAGCCATTTCCTAATCTTAGGATCTATTACTAAACCTGACTTGACGGTAGCTGTACATACCTCATCAGTTGTGGTAGGGAACTTATTGTTAACAGGTTGTTCATCCTGTTTAGTTTCCTCTATGTCTTCCTTTGTTCTGATGAATCTCTTTCTCCTCTTAGGTTATGATGTTTGACCTGTTTGAGGCTTCCTTTTATAAGTTCTTACCTATCCTTTCTTTATCGGTCCTTTATTTGCAAAAGGGTCTTCTGCAAAGTATTGAAACCCTTGCTTTCATGTTTCAAAGTGTGAATTTGGTCTCCAAACCCTAAGCGTTGAAGTGGCTTCTAATTTTGCATTACCTTTTTGCCACTTAAGTCATGTGTCTTTCATGTGTTCTTTTAAAAGGGTCCTCATTCAATAGTTTGTAAGTTTCCTAATGCCGAGGTACTTTATTAATCCCTAAGTCTAAAGTACACAAGTACTTTATTAAACCATTATGTGTCGAGCTAGTATGTTTTGATCTAACGGCCCACTTAATGGATTAATTCCGAGGTGCACAAAATCTATCTTATAAGTCATTAAGTGGTAATGACACGTGTTTTTGGTGGGTCCAACAGTCAGAAAAGGTTTAAGTTAAATAGTGAGCATATCCCGTTTCATCAGACGGCTGACTTAATGGCTTATTCTCAAAGTGATCGAGATCTATCTTATAAGCCATTAAGTCTGAATGACGAGTGGAAGTTGCAGTGATGTGGGCCCTATTGCAGGTAGTTTGATGGAGATTAAAGTTTGGACAGATCTGACAGTCAACTTAATCACTTATGGCTGAGATGTGCACCATCTAATGTATAAGCAATTAAGCGGTGGTGACGCATGGAAGATGGAGGGCTCGAGACTTGTGATCAAATATTGTTAAAGTGCAGTCAATTTCTTGATTGATCCAATGACTGAATTAATTACTTATCCCAAAGATGCGCAAGATCTATCATGTAAGTCATTAAGCCATGTTGACCCATGTCCTGATGATGACGTGTATTCCATTATCAGTAAAGGTGATCACAGATTAAAGGGTTGACAATTCAGAGAAGATCTAACAGATGACTTGATCACTTAATGAAAAAGTGAACGAGATCTATCATATAAGTGATTAAGCCGTGATGCCATGTGTCCCAATGGGTCTGACTGAGGTTGTAAAGAAGGAATTAAAGGCTGAGGAAGTGAAGATTGATCTGATAGTTGACTTAATTGCTTAAAGGCAAAGTAATTGACATCTAAAGTATAAGTGATTAAGTCATGATGATGTGTGGTAGTTGGTGGGCCCTGTACAACACAGAGATGAGGTAAAGAAGATGCAGTTTTAGAAAGATCAGACGGCCTGCTTAATGACTTAAATGAAAGATGCTGAAGATCTAGCAGCTAAGCCATTAAGTGGTGTTGATGCGTGTCCAATTTTTTAAAGTTGCATTTGCAGTTAGTAAAATCAGGGTAAAGTAACTTGTGGCCAGGTTAAGAAGGATCATAGGGTTGACTTAATGGCTAATAAGGAAGATGCATGAGATCTAACATTTAAGCATTCAAGTCATGTTGACATGTGTCCTTGAAGAATAGTGGTTCCCATAGAATTATGAGAGCCGCCCGATCAACGAGATACTATTGAAGATCTACGGCTCAAATTTAGAGTACTTAGAATGGTTGCAGTGAGCCGTTAAGCAACGAGTTTCAAACCAGATGAATTGATTGCAAAGCGTGTGGTCACTTCAGAAAAATTTAATTCGAAAGATTGATTTGATTGAAGCCATATAATTCATTGCTTAAGCTCGAAGCTACCATAATCATCGAAGTGATTGAAACAAAAATAAAAGTTGTAGAAATATTGCGCTCTGTGTGACAAATTGCAGAACGGGTAAGTCTCCTTATTGAAATAGTAAAATTCATGCTTGAAATAGGGCTTCAAATTCTAAAATATTTATAGGACTATTGATATAATTTGATATTATAACCGTAACAAGCCCTAAGTTTAGAAGATGGCCACTAGGATTGAATTCACTGGTAATGTAGAGTACAAAGAGAGAAATGTGCGGGATGACCTCATACAACAATTGAGTGGATCTACAAATGATTCTACCTAGATTAAGAGAATTGTTCTAGTAAATCCTTATTTTAGAGTCAAGGAAGGTTTGTATGATATGGGTAGATGGGCCAATGACACCAAGGTCAACACACGTAGTCTAAATCTATTCAAAACTACTTTTAGCCAGAGATATGCTCCCTCCCCAGACTGCAATATATGAGATCTAGTTGTAGGAAAGTTGATAGTTCCTGGAGTATTCATGGATACAGATTTGTTAATTATAATAGCCAAAACCTATGATAAAGTATCCAAGATCCTGAGAGATACAGATGGAAACATATTGTTGAATGTCACAGCTGATGAAATCAGAAAAGTCTTCAATTTGAGTGACCTCTCGGTTCAGATGGATGATATAGATTTTGACCACTTCAAAGAGGTATATCAAAATCAAAAGGAATACTATAGGAATGTGGCCTTGAAAGGGTATTTCAACAAGATAGGGGGTATGATTATAGTAGGCCCTAACACACCAGAGCCTTTCAAAATGGATTATTTTAATAGCAAGGCTAGAGGGATGTATAGTGCCCTGTGCCCTGTTCTAGGAGAGAATGAAGAGAAAATAATACCTGTCCATTTTATCCTTATGGTGGTTCAAATCTTGCATCCCCACTTGTTTGTTATTTTTTATTATGCTACCTACATTGCTGACTTGATGCATCAAGGTTTGATAGGCATTAAGGATTATAAGATAGTCGAGCCAATGGGATGGTATTCTTTGATGATGCATATGATTTTATTTTATAATGCTGACAACTTTGAAGAAGAAATGGATCTCACCAAGTTTTAGGATGACGAAGATTTTCCTATTCAGTTGTGGAGTACCGACTTGTCTTGCAACACGAAAGAGGCCAGTTTCATAAATTTTGATAGATCTTTTGCCTCTAGGCTTAGACCATTATTATGTATAGAAAACCCTAGGATTCATATAGATGTATTGAGACTTTTGAGACCAAAGGAATATGCTATAGAACTAAATATTGTGCATAATTGGGGTGATTTCAATTTATACCCTGTCTCAACATTCATTAGGGTTTATGGTTTCAGGAGAACTCCAAATGTCCTCCCTTACAGAGTACCACTAAAGATTGGCCTGGCAGAAATCCTTAGACAACTAGGTGGGTTGCAAGAGGAAGCTTTGATTGGTAATATGAAAGGTAGTATTTTCCCTACCCTCACAAGAGTTCATCATTTCATCATTACAAAAGGGGGATGAACCCAGTTTGACAAATACCTGGAGCCATATCAGTTAGCAACATCAGTGGTGAGGTGTGTAGACAATGAAGGATTTATCATTGAAATGTTCAGGAAAAGAACCAAATGCTTGGCTTTAGATCATCAGTTCAATTTCCTTGAAGATATAATAATAAATGAGTTTGATCTGATGGAACAAGAGATTAAAAAGGAGAAATGGTTAGCATATAGAAAATCTTTAGATTTCATCCACTATTTTGACAGATCATATGATCCCTTAAATGCATTTGCACCTTGGGCAAAGAAGGTAGAATCCCTAATGAGCATGTTTGAAGACATAATGCAAGCCCTAGACCAGAAGAATAAGAAAGTGATAGAAAAAGACCTAGAAAAGGCTAAGGCTATTCTGAGAAAAATTTCACAGGGTAGGATTGTCCCACTAGGGAAATATGTAGTCTACCAAAGAAGGGGTTATAGCACAATTCTACCCAGAGATGAAAAGTCCTCTGAGAAAAAAGGAAAAAAGGGCAGTAGACACCAGTGCCCAAATATTGCCATCCCAAAAAAGGCAGAGGGTGGAAGGAAAAGAGAAACAAATATGTGATATCTATTCCCCTTCTCAGTCTCCCCTACACATGGATGATCAGAGAATTGTTGAAAAATTGGTGAAGATGGGAAATATTGGAAATTTTTTTTATCACAGCCCAGGAGTTACAAGAAGGAGTGCCAGAGGCACCCAAGCATGTAGCATTGGATCTAACAGTAGCAAAATTTGCTGGAAAAGAGATGGACCCTATAGCCAAACATGCCAATGATGAGTTCTTATATGATAATGAATTTGTTAAGGTCAGGGATTTTATCCAATTCCTTTGGAGAATTCACATTGATGAATTCAAAGGAAAATGTCAAAAGATGCAAAATGATCAACCTAATAGAGACAAGGATGACATTGAGAAGGAAATGAAACATGAGATGATGGCAAATTTTTATAAGATCACCCTTGAAGAAGGCAGGGAGTTAGTTAAGAAAGAAGGAGTCCTCATCTTACCTCAATGGGATCTTGCTGATACCATAATATTTGATGCTGTGAGGAAAGCAACCAAACCAATGTACACCAGTGGAACATCAACTAGTGTCAAATTTAGTGAAGATCATGTAGCACTGGTGATATGGTCTCTAAAAAGGAAAGAAAAAAGGAGAACTGATGGAGGTGATCAGGCTGAACATGCAGGTAGCCTTGTGGTAAAAAGAGTAGTAGACATCTCAAGGGTAAAAGCATCTAGCCTTACTATGGAAACAAAAAAATTGAGCTTAAAGGTAGCTAATAAAAAAAAATATGCACTCAAAAGAATGATGGAAAAGTATGAGGTAGTCATGAAGGCCTATAACGATGAGGTGAAAAAATCTCTTGAGAAGGATAAGAAGATTGCCATCCTTGAAGGTAAGTAAACAATTTAGTTTGTTCCTCAAAGGATGATTACACAAGAGCCTCACTAGACATCATCAACAAGTCCAATTATAACTTACCCTCCTTCTCCCCTGCCATCAAATCCCACCACACAAGAAGAATTGGAGCAAGAGAAAGAAAAAATAATTGCTAAAAGGACTGAATTAGAAGAATCAAGGAAGAAATATCTTGAAGAATCTTTAGCATATAGAGAAGCAAAGGCAATGGTAAAGCAGAGGTATTTTGATAAGATACATTCCACCCTCATGTAGTGTACTAAAGAAATAAGTCTTGCTACTCTTTATGTACTAGGAAAATGGTCATCAGTATAATAAATGAATATGAGGCAGACACAGATCCATGGGGCTTGATCATGGATAGATGGAAAGGAAAGAAGGATGATTTAAAATAATTCTATTCTATATCCAAGGAAGAAAACAATGTTGACATTGTTTTAACCAGTACTTACAAATGCCTAAAATTAATGGTGGACATGGACATCAGGAGAAGCATTATCATCAGAAAGATATAAGCCTTAAGGAGAGAATATTCGAAGGATAGGTATGAAATGTTTCCTAATCTCTTCAAAAATAATGGTGACATAAAGAATGAGGCATTATGGTTAAGAAAAATGAATGAGGCTTTGACCATCAAGACTAATAGCATTTTTACTTTGGAAAGCACCCTTTTATTTGTCCAAACCGTGGAGATTATTAGCAAAGCTTGGACATTTTTTGAATTTTGGAAAGAGGAGATTGAGAAGGCAAGTGCCATTTGGGATGAGATGAACATTAAGAAAGATGAAGTCATCATTTTTGATTGGCCAAGTGATGAGGTGGATGCCTCCTGGAAGGACAAGTATAATACAGTTGATCAAGAAGAAGGTGACAGTGTATGAAAAGAAACAAGTGGCAGTGTTCCTGATTGATGAATGAAACAAATAGAGATAAAGATCCTGCAGCAACAAGAACAAAGGCAACAAATTCCAGGTGGCTATTTCCAAACAAATTTGAAGTAGTTACAAGTACCAAGCAGTCCGAAGACAAAATATGTTGAATATCTATTGTAACAAAAGTGGTTATCACTTCATTGGTTATTTTGTCTTTTTGCTGAGTCATTTTTTTTGTCCTTACTCCAAGTGATCCATAGCTTGTTGCAATCCTGTTCTATAAAAGGATTCCCAAGATCATTGGAAAGGGGCTGTAAAATTTGGATTGTAAACAATTTGTAAATTTTTAGTCAAAGAGGCAATATAGTATAGTTTGTACTAGATATTTGTAAAAATCAGAAATAAAGCCGAGTGATCTTTAGCAGGTTATCTCTGAGTACTTTTTGTATACTGGAATATGATTATCTAAATTTAATACAAAGATCTAGATTCCAATCTCTCTTGTGTTATGTTTCTTGTGAGTTATGAATTTTCTAATTCATTAGCATAGTCTTTCTCTATGTTTATGTACTTATTTGAGAGTTCTAATCTAGGAACAGATTAAATTAGGCACTAATTAATGCATATATTCATTTGACATATGCTAGGATTCTATTGGTAGTAGGGGTTTGGGATAATTGTGTTATGATTTAGAATCTTTGATGAATATTAATTTTAGTATATTGTATCTGAGTAAGAGTGTATCCCAATGTATAAAACACTGATCTAAAGCTGACAAGTTCTGTACTATTGCATACCTAGTTGCATATTGACTGTGTTTTCCTATAAACAAACATTGAAATACATTAAGTCTACATTTGTGCAAGTTTGTTGTGAATTCCTATCTCATGCTCCATTTCATGGTTGACGTTCAATGGGTAATTAGCCAATTATCTAGTATCTCCCAGTTATGTTGAGTTATTGTAAGATTACTACTTGATAATACTATATAAGAAATATCATAAGGTATTGTAGGGTATCCCCCCCTTGGTGTAGCAGGACCTAAAGAGTAGAAGTATTTGTTAGAGTGCTTGTTAGTTGGTCCTTTTCTTACATGAACCAGTATTTGGAGGTGGCTCCTCTATAAAACAAACGTAAGAAGAAGAGGTTGTTTTTGTTTTTGTTTCAACATAAAAAGAAACCAACAAAATGGCGACTCTGCTGGGGACTAATTTTACATTACAATGAGTGAGTAAGGTTTTTCAAGTTAAGCTAGACTCCTGGCCTGCTTACTTATTAATACCAGTTGGTTGACCATTGAACTACAGAGTTTTATCTTTACATATCCCAGTGATTTGTACTATCATTGAAAATATATCAGGATATATGCTTAGACTTTTATGATATTTTTAACCCGTGAAAACTTTCCATAACAATTTTTTTATTAATCAGATTTAGTGTGTGTTTTCCCAACTTTTCGTGGGGTGACAACTTGAAGGAATCTCTGCATCAGTGATCATTTGATACACTACTACTTAGCTATGATTTATAAGAATACCAGATCTAGGATGAATAGTCATCCTGAGAATGAGTTGGAAGGTGAAATTCCATCTACTTCCAGAGCTGGGAAATCAATAAACATAAATGCTATTGGAGTTACTCCCCAAGCTTGGAGGAAGAGAAGGAACATAAGAATGGATACTCCTATTCCTCCCAATCATGAAGAGGATAATGTAGAAGTTGAACAAGAAACACAACCAGGATTGGGAGTCTATGGGGAGTATTACTCTCAAAGTGAGAGGGCTAATGATGTTCCTAGATATACCAGGAAGGTGGTTCGTGGTAAATCCCAGGGACATGAAACAAGGTCCAGATCCAAAAGTAGAGGTGAAGAGAACATGAATTCTCCAAGTGATCTAAGCTCTCCCTCATCTGAAAGACCTCATGCTCATCATCATAGGAGAGAGAAAACTATCATGGAGGAAAATTTAGAATCTGACATGACTCTTGTAGATTCTTAGGAGAGTTTTGAAGAAGTGGGTGAGCTAGAGAGGAAGATCCAAGAGTAGATTGCCTTGAGACAAAGAAGAGAAAGAGAAAAGGAGGAGATAATAAGACATGCTCAGATTCAATCTGACCAGTTGAAAAGGTAATTATGAGATTTAGAGGCAATAAATGCTATTGTTATACCTGAGAAAATTGAACATGAACCTATTTTCCAAAAATTGTATGACATATCGAAGCCCAAGGATAAAGGTAAACAAAAGGTAGCAGAAATTGAAATAAAGGAGCCAGTAAGTAAAGGGAGTGTAGTGGATCCTATGACTAAGCTAGACACTAAGTTGGAGAAAGCCAAGAGAGAGAGGGAGATCATAGCCAAAGAATTAGAGAAGGCTGAATTGGGAGCCTCTGCTCTCAAGATGAAAAAGAAAATAGAATTTCTTAGATAGATTTCTGACCCCCCTCCTGCTGGCTCTGGTCCTAAAATGTCTTTGAATTCAGGAATGAATTTATCACCACCTACTAATTCTGGAAGTGCTACTAGATCAAATACTCAAGGTAACACTTCATCTCAAAGAACTCCTATCTATATTGAAAGGTATAGATAATTTATTTTCCTTGGCATTGCTGGTTATCCAAATAAGATTCCTAAGAATATTAGGGATAAAATTCCTAAATTTGCTGGAAATAAAATTATAACATGTGAAGAACATTTGAAGCCTTTTATGGATATGATGGATGATTATGAAATTGCACATGATGATGAATTTATTTATGCAATCATTATGTAAGGATGCTAGGGACTAGTTTAGAGGGTTGGCCCATGAATGTATTAGATCTATGGATGAGGTGAAGGAATGTTTTAGATACCAATATGGGGACAAGACCAATGAAGGGTTCATGTTGAATGAATTAAAAAACATAAAGAAGAACCCAAATGAAGAAGTGGTGGAGTTCAATATTAGGTTTTAGAGGGCTATGCACAAGTTACTGCAAGTGATGAGAATGGATGACAAGGTATGTCTTTCTACTTACCTTAATGATTTTGATGCAAAAATGGGTTATTTGTTAAGAGATAAGAACCCTAGAAATATTAGAGAAACATATAAGGTAGCAGTCAATATTGAGACAAATAGAAGAGTTTCTGGGAAAGTGGGTAGGAGAGAAGATTGGAAACCAACCAGGCATAATAAGAAAGAATTAGATAAACCCTTGAGTTCTAAACCAAAGGAAGATGATAATCTTAAGCTGCTTCTGAATGCATTAAAAAAATTAAAACCTGGAGAGAGTAGTAACAATAGGGTTTCAAACAATGATAATCCTTCCTATGACAATTTCAATAGACAACCTAGGATGCAAAATTATCCTTATACTACTCAGTGGAAACATGGGAAACCTATTGTCCCACAAAAGAAGGATAAATCTAATGAAAAGACTCTTGACCCTCTGCACAAAACTTCTATAAATATGTGCAATGATAACCCTTGGTGCGTATCTTGCCAATCTCCTCACAGTCCTGAATATTGTATTATTGGCGCTAGAATCTCTGCCACTGAGAATCAAGAAGAAAATGAGGAGGAAGAATATGGTGATAATGGTTGTGCTATGTCTTCCTCATATATTAATGATGAAACATATTATCAATTTGATGATTCTGACATATAAGATTGGGAGATTGATAATATGAGATGTAATGCTGCAGGATGTGATGAGATCCCTATCCTTAGAAGACCATCTGATGAAGAAATTGCTGAAATCACAACAAACATGGTTGCATAAGAAAGGGGAAATTATTTTTTGAGAAACAAAGTAATTGACAGTGCAGATGGTAAACCTGCCGATATCTTTATCAAGGATACCCCAAATAGTACCAAAAGGCCACAAGAAAAGGAGAAATAGGCTGAAGGTACAAACAAAATTTTGATCAAAAAAGGCAACAAACCCATTGGTCTCAATGTGTATAAAGAAAAGATAAAAACACCAGAGAGTCCCATATCTCATTCTAAAAGGGAGGATAAACCACATAAAGGAGATGAAACAAAATTGACTTCTCAAATAGAAGATGAAGATTACACAAATCAAAGATTAGACATCTTTGATATGAAATACACCCTTGTGGATATGGGGAAATTTTTTATCTCAAATAACTGTAAAGGTACCTCTGCTAGAAATGATGAGGATAGGAGAGCATAAAGAAAAGGCTCTGACATGGGTGAAGGGTGTTAGCTCTACTAAGATTATGGGACCAGAGAAAAACAAGAAAGTGTCAGACACTAAGGAAAAATCAACAAAGGAACCTGATGAGCTTCTGTCAAAGATTCCTCAAATCTACTTGGATACCAATATTGTTAGTAATACTGTATAAACTATACATCCCTTTTTCTTGACATTGTTAATAAATGGTAAAATGCTGAAAAACTGCATGATTGACTCTAGGGCATCTAACACTGTCATGCCTGCAGAAGTTATGAGATCTATGGGATTGAAAGTAGACACTCCACATGGGAGGTTTTAAGCTATGGATTCTAGAGAAGTTCCTATCATAGGCAGTATTAAGGCGTTGCCTTATAAATTGGAAGCTTTCCCAGACAAAGTATTAACAATGAGTGTGTTGGTTGTAGACATTCCCCCGCAATATGGAATGTTATTGTCAAGAAAATGGAGTGCATCTATGGGGGGAAGCATTCAATGTGATTTTTCATTTGTCACTTTTAAAATTAATGGTGAAAACATCAAAGTTTCAAGGGAAACCAAAACTCCTCATATGATTGAGGAACAAGATGATAACAATATGAACTGTTTCTTAGATATTGAGATGAGGTCATTTCAAGTGCAGGAAAATCAAGTTGCAAGAAAATTACAACCTGCATTGTTGTCTGAAGATATAAATAATTTATCTGAACAAACTAAGTTATGGGTAATGTATTTTGATGGTGCCAGTTCTAGGGAAGGGGACGGTGCTGGGGTTTTATTGATATCTCCCTCAGGAAGAACCTTCAAATTTTCATTTACTCTATTGTTTACATGTATAAATAATGTCACAGAATATGAGGCTCTGTTGATAGGTTTGAGATTAGCTTCAAGACATGGAATAAAGTGTATCAGAGTTATTGGAGATTTTGAATTGGTAGTATCTCAGATCAGATCCAAATATGCATCCAAGAATCATAGATTAAAACAATACCGAAATGTAGTCTGGGATGAGTTAGAAAGTTTTGATGCATTTGGTATTGACTAGATGGATAGGAGCCATAATAGAATGGAATATTTGTTGGCTAACATTTCTTTAAGGCAATAAGACATTACTTTCACTGGAATTTCTGAAATAGAAGTTCAGACTAGGCCTTCAATACCAAACAATGTGGATAGCTGGCAAGTATTTGATGATGATGTAGATATTCTAAGATTCTTGTATTGTGAGACATATCTTGCAAATAAAGAAATAGATTTTAGTAAGTATGTGAAAACCATTGATGAAAAAGATATTGTCTTAGGAAAGGAAATATTGCATTTGAATTCAAATAAGGTCCCAAAAGGACTGGTTGTTTTAGAAAGAGCCTTTGAAAATAAGGACAAACCATATTCTGTTACATGTGTAAATAAGTCTGAAGATTTGGAGGAGGTTAATGTGGGAACATAGGAAGTTCCTAACATTTTATTTATTGGTAAAAAAATGTCACCCAAAGTTAAGGAGGATCTAACTAATCTTTTGAGGAAGTACAAAAAAGTCTTTGCATGGATGTATGATGATATGAAGGCATATAATGAGGAGCTATTCCAACATGAAATCCCATTAAAGGAAGATGCCAAGCCTTTTAGACAAAAGAAAATGCCCATATATCCCACCCTAAGGCCCAAAATGAAACAGGAATTGAAAAAGATGAAAGATGCTGGTATAATCAAGCCCATTAGGCATCCTTCCTGGGTTTATAATGTAGTCCCTGTCAGGAAGAAGAATGGGGATATCAGGCTGTGTGTGGATTTCAGAAATTTGAATATATCTTCCTTAAAAGACAACTATGCTCTCCCCAATATGGAGAATATCATGTAGAGAGTCACTGGATGTGAACTCATGTCCATGATGGATGGATTCTCTGGGTATAACTAGATTATGGTCAAGTAATTAGAGCAGTTTAAAACTAATTTTACCACACCATTGGGGAACATATGTATATGTTAGAATGCCTTTTGGCTTAATGAATGCTGGGGCCACTTTCCAGAGGGACATGGATGTTGCATTATTAGTTTTCTTGCAAAAATTTATTTAGGTCTATCAGGATGACCTCATAGTTTATTCAAAGAAAGAACATTGTGAACATCTGGAGAAGATTTTTGAAAGAGCTCTGGAAATTGGGATTTCTCTAAATCCCAAGAAATGCATTTTTGGAGTGACAAAAGCTAAATTATTGGGGTACATTTTTTCAAAGGAAGGGTTCAGAATTGACCCAGATAGGGTAAATTCTATTGAAAAAGTACCCATCCCAAGGAATGTTAAAGGAATTCAATCTTTCTTTGGTCAGGTAAATTTTCTCAGAAGATTTGTCACAAACTTTGCTGAGAAAAGTAGGCCAATTTCAAAAATGTTGAAGAAGGATGGAAAAATGGAATGGGATGGGGAGGCCACCCAATCTTTTCAAGAAATTAAGAAAGATATCAAAGATGCCCATGTCCTGAGAAATATTGATTATTCAAAGCCTATGAACATTTTTTCATTTGCATCTTGTTATACTATTGCTGCTGTGTTGTTGCAGAAAAATGAAGAAGGGTTCGAGCAGCCCATTGCCTTTTTTTAGCAAATCATTACAGGCTGCAAATCTCAAATATGATATAACTGAGAAACAAGCTTATGCATTGGTGAAGGCTGTGAAAGCTTTCAGATGTTATTTGATAGGTGCTATTTTAGTAGCCGATGTTCCCTCATCAGCAGTTAAGGACATCTTTACTCAACAAGAGGTGTCAAAAAAAAGATGTAGATGGATCAATAGGATTCAGGAGTTTAACATAGAAATCCAAATTACTAAATTGGTCAAAGGAATGGGTCTATCCAAATTGATGGCTAGTGCAAACTTGGATGCAAACCATATCAATACCCTAGAGGAGGAACATAGACCTTTCATCTATAACCTTGACCATTGCTATTGGTACAACAACATTATTTATTATTTACAAAGAATGAACTATGCACAGGGCATGGATGAGAATAAGAAAAGGACATTAAAGCTACAAGAAATCTATTTTTCTCTAATCAGAGATGGGTTGTGGTGGAGGAATCCTGAAGGAATTTTACTGAAATGTGTTGATAGAGAACAAGCAGACATGATCCTGCAAGAAATGCACAATGGAGTGTGTGGTGGCCATTACATGGCCAAGACTACTGCACATAAGGTTTTAAGAGTAGGATTCTAGTGGCCAAGTATCTTTAAGGATGCTCATCAACTGGTTAAAAAATGTGATGCTTGCCAACGTTTCTCTGGTAAGCTAAAATTCTCAGGTAATGTACCCCTTACACCAGTGGAAGTTCAAGCCTCTTTTTAGCAATGGGGTATTGATTTTATAGGAGAGATAGTTACTAAATCTAGTGGAGGACATGCATGGATCATTGTAGCTACATACTACTTTACTAAGTGGGTTGAAGCAATCCCCACTAAAAGAATAACTAGTAAAGTAGTAATTGATTTTTTGTTGAAAAACATAATCACCAGATTTGGGTGCCCAGAGAAGATAATATCAGATAATGCCATGTGTTTTAAATCTAAGGAGTATATCAATTTTTGTGCTAAATATTGCATTTAGACATCTTACTCTGCACCTTACCACCCATAGGGGAATGGCCAAGCTGAGTCCACTAACAAAAGCCTCCTTAAGATTATTAAGAGAGTTCTGGATACAAACAAGAAGGCATGGAACTCAAAGCTGACAATGGCTATCTGGGTAGATAGGGTGACATATAAAAAGGACATAGGATGTGCACCTTTTGATCTAGTCTATGGGATCCAAGAAAGATTTCCCCAAAATAATTTGATGCAGATGTACAAGTTTGTTCAAATATATGATGATGATATTGACAATGACATGCAATTAAGAATTGATGACCTGGTGGAATTGGATGAAGCCAGGAGGGAAGCTTCTATGAAGAATTCTAAGCTTCAATTGGAGGTAAAAAACTTATATGATAAAAAGGCAGTCTCAAGAAAATTTGATGTGGGAGATTATGTCCTAATGTAGAATTCCAGATTAGAGGATAAAGGAAAACATGGAAAATTTGAACCAATCTAGCTGGGAACTTATATTGTCCATGAAAGGTATGGGCAAAATTCTTGTTTATTAAAGGATCTTACTGGAATCATTTTAGAACTGCCAGTTCATGGACAGTTCTTGAAGTTATACTTCTCTTGAAGTCTAATCATCCATGAACATTAGGATTGTGTATATAGTGTGTTTCTGCAAGTGTGTTCTTTCTATCTTAGTTTAGTTTTCTTTTTTGTTGTGTGGGTTGTTTAGTTTTCTAGTAGGTTGGTCTGCTCCCCCCCAAGATTCTAAATTCTTGCAATACCTATAGGAGGTATTCATCCCTAGAAAGAGCCACTATTAGGTCTGGTTAATTTTTTTTTCCAAAGTAGCGAGTCCTTGGTCTGTATTTGCAAAAGGGTCTTTTGTAAAGTATTGAAACCCTTTCTTTCATGTTTCAAAGTGTGAATTTGGTCTCCAAACCCTAAGCGTCGAAGTGGCTTCTAATTTTGCATTACCTTTTTTCCACTTAAGTCATGTGTCTTTCATGTGTTCTTTTAAAAGGGTCCACGTTCAATACTTTGTAAGTTTCCTAATGCCGAGGTACTTTATTAATCCCTAAGTCTAAAATCTGCAAGTACTTTATTGAACCATTATGTGTCGAGATAGTATGTTTTGATTTAATGGCCCACTTAATGGCTCAATCCCGAGGTGCAAGACATCTATCTTATAAGTCATTAAGCGATAATGACATTTTTTTTGGTGGGTCCAGCAGTCAAAAAAGGTTTCAGTGAAACAGTGAGCAGATCCTGTTTCATCGGATGTCTGACTTAATGGTTTATTCTCAAAGTGATCAAGATCTATCTTATAAGCCATTAAGTCTGAATGACGCATGGAAGTTGCAGTGACATGGGCCCTTTTGTAGGTAGTTTGATGGATATTAAAGTTTAGATAGATCTTACGGTCAACTTAATCGCTTATGGCCAAGATGTGCACCATCTAATGTATAAGCGATTAAGCGGCGGTGATGTGTGGCATATGGTGGGCACGAGACTTGTGATCAAATATTGTTAAAGTGTAGTCAATTTCTTGATTGATCCAATAGATGACTTAATTGCTTATCCCAAAGATGCACAAGATCTATCATGTAAGTCATTAAGCCATATTGACGCATTTCCTGATGATGATGTGTATTCCATTATCAGTAAAGGTGATCGCAGATTAAAGGGTTGACAATTCAGAGAAGATCTAACGGCTGACTTGATCGCATAATGAAAAGGTGAATGAGATCTATCATATAAGTGATTAAGCCATGATGCCACGTGTCCCAGTGGGTTTGACTGAGGTCGTAAAGAAGGAATTAAAGGATGAGCAAGTGCAGATTGATCTGATGATTGAATTAATCACTTAAAGGCAAAGTGATCCACATCTAAAGTATAAGCGATTAAGTCATGATGACATGTGGTAGTTGGTGGGCCCTATACAACACAGAGATGAGGTAAAGAAGATGTAGTTTTAGAAAGATCATATGACGCACTTAACGAATTAAAGGAAAGATGCGGAAGATCTAGTGTCTAAGCCATTAAGTGGTGTTGATGCGTGTCCAATTTGTTAAATTTGCATCCATAGTTAGTAAACTCAGGGTAAAGTAACTTGTGGCAAGGTTAAGAAGGATTAGAGGGATGACTTAATGGCTTATGAGGAAGATGCACAAGATCTAACGTTTAAGTGATCAAATCACATTGACATGTGTCCTTGACAAATAATGGCTCCCATAGAATGATGAGAGCCGCCTGATGAAGGAGATACTATTGAAGATATTATGTTCAAATTTAAAGTTCTCAGAATGGTTTCAGTGAGCTGTTAAGCCACGAGTTTCAAACCAAATGAATTGATTGCAGAGTGTGTGGCCACTTCAGTAAAATTCAATGTGAAAGACTAATTTTATTGAAGCCATATAATTCATTGCTTAAGCTCAAATCTACCATAATCATCAAAGCGATTGAAGTGAAAATCAAAGTTGCAGCAATCTCGTGCTCTATGTGACAAATTGCAGAATGGGTAAGTCTCCTAATTGAAATAGTAAAATTCATGCTTAAATTAGGGCTTCAAATTCTAAAAGATTTACAGGAGTATTGATATAATTTGATATTATTACCGTAAGACACCCTAAGTTTAGAAGATGGCCCCTAGGATTGAATTCAATAGTAATGTAGAATACAAAGATAGAAATGTGTGGGATGATCTCATACAACAGTTGAGTGGATATACAAATGAATCTACCTAGATTAAGAGAATTGTTCTAGTAAATCCTTGTTTTAGAGTCAAAGAAGGTTTGTATGATATGGGTAGATGGGCCAAAGATGCCAAGGTCAACACCAGTAGTCTAAATCTGTTCAAAACTACTTTTAGCCAGAGAAATGCTCCCTCCCCAGACTGCAATATATGGGATCTAGATGTAGGAAAGTTGATAGTTCCTAGAGTATTCATGGATACAGATTTGTTAATTGTAATAGTCAAAAACTATGATAAAGTATCCAGGATCCTGATAGATATAGATGGAAACATATTGTTTAATGTCACAGCTGATGAAATCAGAAAAGTCTTCAATTTGAGTGACCTCTCAGTTCAGATGGATGATATAGATTTTGACCAATTCAAAGAGGTATATCAAAGTCAAAAGGAATACTACAGGAATAAGGCCTTGAAAGGGTATTTCAACAAGATAGGGGGTCTGATTGTAGTAGGCCCTAACACACCAGAGCCTTTAAAATTGGATTATTTTAATAGCAAGGCTAGAGGGATGTATAGTGCCCTGTGCCATGTGCTAGGAGAGGATGAGGATATAATAATGCCTACCCATTTTATACTTATGGTGGTTCAAATATTTCATCCCCACCTGTCTGTTGTTTTTTATTATGCTACCTACATTGCTTACTTGATGCATCAAGGTTTGAAAGGCATTAAGGATTCTAAGATACTCAAGCCAATGAGATGGTATTCTTTGATGATGTATATGATTTTATTTAATAATGCTGAATACTTTGAAGAAGAAATGGATCTCACGAAGTTTCAAGATGATGAAGATTTGCTGGTTCAGTTGTGGAGTACCCACTTGTCTTGGGACAGGAAAGATGCCAGTTTCATAAATTTTGATAGATATTTTGCCTCTAGGATTAGAGAATTATTATGTAGAGACAACCCTAGGATTCATATAGATGTATTGAGACTTTTGAGACCAATGGAATATTCTACAAAATTGAAGATTGTGCATAATTGGGGTGATTTCATTTTATACCCTGTCTCAATAGTAATTAGGGTTTATGGTTTCAGGGGAACTCCAAATGTCCTCCCTTACAGAGTACCACTAAAGATTGGCCTGGTAGAAATTCTTAAACAACTGGGTGGGTTGCAGGAGGAATCTTTGACTGGTAAGATGAAAGGTTGTATTTTCCCTACCCTCACAAGAGTTCATCATTTCATCATTAAAAAAGGGGGATAGATCCAGTTTGACAAATAGCTGGAGCCATATCAGTTAGCAACATCAGTGGTGAGGTGTTAAGACAATGAAGGATTTATCATTAACATGTTCAGGAAAAGAACCAAATGCTTGGCATTAGATCATCAGTTCAATTTCCCTGAAGATATAATAAGAAATGAGTTGGATCTGATGGAACAAGAGATTAAAAAGGAGAAATGGTTAGCATATAGAAAATATTTATATTTCATCCACCATTTTGATAGATCATATGATCCCTTAAAGGAATTTGCACCTTGGGCAAAGAAGGTAGAATCCCTAATGATCATGTTTGAAGACATAATACAAGCCCTAGACCAGAAGAAGAAGAAAGTGATAGAAACAAAGCCAGAAAAGGATAAGGCTGTTCTGAGTAGAATTTCATAGGGTAGGGTTATCCCACTAGGGAAATATACAGTCTACCAACAAAGGGGTTATAACACAATTCTACCTAGAGATGAAAATTCCTCTCAGCAAAAATGAAAAAGGCCAGTAGACACCAGTGCCCAAATATTGCCATCCCCAAAAAGGCAGAGGGTGGAAGGAAAAGAGAAACAATAGGGTGATATCTATTCCACTTGTCAGTCTCCCCTACACATGGATGATCAGAGCATTGATGAACAAATGGTGAAGATGGGAAATACTGGACACATTTTTGTCACACCCTAGGAGTTACAAGGAGTGCCGGAGGCACCCAAGAATGCAACATTGGATCTAACAGTAGCAAAATTTGATAGAAAAGAGCTGGACCGTATAACCAAATAAGCCAGTGATGAGTTCTTATCTGATCATGAATTTGTTAAGGCCAGGGATTTTATCCAATTCCTTTGGAGAATTCACATTGATGAACTCAAAGAAAAATGTCAGAAGATGAAAAATGATCAACCTAACAGAGACACAAATGACATTGAGAAGGAAGTGAAACATGAGATGATGGCAAAATTTGATAAGGTAACCCTTGAAGAAGGAAGGGAGTTAGTTAAGAAAGAAGGATTCCTCATCTTACCTCAATGGGATC
Source organism: Thuja plicata (assembly GCA_018584345.1). Lineage (NCBI taxonomy): Eukaryota > Viridiplantae > Streptophyta > Pinopsida > Cupressales > Cupressaceae > Thuja > Thuja plicata. The sequence goes on along the minus strand of MU227924.1, from coordinate 2,018,667 downwards.
TTGTTGATGCCAACATATTTGATGTTGTGAGGAAAGAAACCAAACCAGTGCACACCAGTGGAACATCAAATGGTGTCAAATTCAGTGAAGATCATGCAACACTGGTGATATTGTCTCTAAAAAGGAAATACATAAGGAGAACTGATGGAGGTGATCAGGCTAAACATGCAGGTAGCCTTGTGGTAAAAAGAGTAGTAGACACCTCAAGGGTAGGAGCAGCTAGCCTTACTATGGAAACAACAAAATTGAGCTTAAAGGTAGCTGAGAAACAAGAAGATGCACTCAAAATCCTGATGGAAAAGTATGAGGTAGTTGTGAAGGCTTATAACGATGTGGTGAAAAAATATCTTGAGAAGGATAAGAAGATTGCCATCCTTGAAGGTAAGAAAACAACTCAGTTTGTTAGTTAAAGGATGATTACACAAGAGCCTCACTAACCATCATCATTAAGCCCAATTATAACTTACCCTCCTTCTCCCCTGCCATCAAATCCCACCACACAAGAAGAATTGAAGCAAGAGAAAGAAAAACTAATTGCTAAAAGGAATGAATTGGAAGACTCAAGAAAGAAATATCTTGAAGGATCTTCAGCATATAAAGAAGCAGAGGCAATGTTAATATGAGGTAGACAAGGATCAATGGGACTTGATCATCGATATATGGAAAGGAGAGAAGGCTAATTTAAAATCATTCTATTCCATATCAAAGGAAGAAAACAATGTTGATATTATTTTAACCAATACTTACAAATGCCTATAATTAATGGTGGACATGGACATCAGGAGAAGCATTGCCATCAAAAATATAGAAGCCTTGAGGAGAGATTATTCGAAGGATAGGTATGAAATGTTTCCTAATCTCTTCAAAAATAATGGTGACATAAAGAATGAGGAATTATGGTTAAGAAAAATGAATGAGGCTTTGACCATTAGGACTAATAGAATTGTTACTTTGGAAAGCACCCTTTTATTTGTCCAAACTGTGGAGATTATTTGCAAAGCCCAGGCATTTTTTGAATTTTGGAAAGAGGAGATTGAGAAGGAAAGTGCCATTTGGGATGAGATTAACAGTAAGAAAGATGAAGTCATCAATTTTGATTGGCCAAGTGATGAGGTGTATGCCTCTTGGAAGGTTAAGTATAATACAGTTGATCAAGAAGAAGGTGACAATGTATGAAAAGAAACAAGTGGTAGTGGTCTTGATTGATGAATGAAACAGACAAAGATAAAGATCCTACAACAATAAGAACAAAGGCAATAGATTCGAGGTGGCTACTTTTGAACAAATTTGAAGTAGTTACAAGTACCAAGTGATCAGAAGAAAAAATATGTTGAATATCTATTGTAACAAAAGTGATTATCACTTCATTGGTTATTTTGTCTTTTTGCCAAGTCATTTGTGTTGTCCTTAATCTATGTGATCCGTAGCTTGTTGCAATCTTGTTTTATAAAAGGATTCCCAAGATCATTGGAAAGGGGCTGGAAAATTTGGATTGTAAACAATTTTCAAAGTTTCAGTCAAAGGGGTAATATAGTATAGTTTGTACTAGATACTGGTAAAAATCAGAAATAAAGACGAGTGATCTTTAGCAGGTTATTGAAGAGGTTATCTCTGAGTACTTTTTGTACACTAGAATATGAGTCTCTGAATTTAATACAAAGATCCAGATTCCAATCTCTCCTATGCTATGTGTCTTGTTAGTTATGAATTTTTTGATTCATTAGCATAGTCTTTCTCTATGTTTATGTACTTATTTGAGAGTTCTGATCTAGGATCAGGTTAAATTAAGCTTTGATTAATGCATAGATTCATTTGACATATTCTAGGATTCTATTGGTAGTAGGGGTTTGGGATAATTGTGTTATGATTTGGAATCTTTGATGAATATTGATTTTAGTATATTGTATCTGAGTCAAAGTGTAGCCCAATGGATAAAGCACTGATCTAAAGCTGACAAGTTCTGTACTATTGCATATCTAGTTGCACATTGGCTGTATTTTCCTATAAACAAACATTGAAATCCATTAAGTCTATATTTATGCAAGTTTTTTGTGAATTCCTATCTCATGCTCTATTTCATGGTTGATGTTCAATGGGTAATTAGCCAATTATCTAGTTGTACGCCTCTCTCTCCGGTTTCCCACAGCTTTCCAAGGGCGGGGGTTAGTAGCAAAGTTTCACAAGTGAATGCAAATCAAGTATGCAATGACTACTAAACGAATAACAGAAACGTGAGCAATAAAATGTACAAACAAGAGAAGGGAAGACAAGTAAATGTAAACCCCATGATGCTTGAAGCTTCTATTGTTTCTCTCTACTCCTTCCGAAACGCTGTTCTTGATGCTCAGTATTGGCGGGGCAGCGTCTATGACTTGAGAAGCGTCGAGAATTTGACAATTGAAATGTGTGTGTGATCGCAAGATAGCTCGAATGTTGACAGAGTAATGGCGCTTGTAAGCTTGAAATCCTGGATCCTTCAAATGGTTATGAAGGGTTTATTATATAGGAATTGGTGATGGAATGAATGGTTGAGATCAATCCCAGAGATGGGGAGA